>VZTG01009130.1:650233-688349 GCA_013397845.1 Melanocharis versteri
GTGCCAAGTAGCTGGAGAGGCTTGGGACTGTTTAGCCTGGAGAAAAGGAGGTTCAGAGGGGACCTTATGACTGTCCACGACCGCCTTAAAGGAGGCTGTAGCCAGGTGAGAGTTGGTCTCACCTGCCAAATAACAAGCAGTAGGACAGCTAGGGATAGGACAAGGGGAAATGGCTTTAAACTGACAGAGGGTTGGATTGGATATTACAAAGAAATTCTTTACTGTGAGGGTGGTGAGACACTTCCCAGAGAAGTTGTGGATGCCCCATCCTTGGAAGCATTCAAGGCCAGGTTGGATTGAACTCTGAACAACCTGGTCTAGTGTCCCTGCCAATGGCAGAGGGGTTGGAACTGGATGATCTTTTAGGCTCCTTCCAACCCAAACCATTCTACTGTTCTACAAATTCCACACATATGTAACGATCACAACACTACATTCAGTCATTTCTAGAACAGCTGCTGCTTTAGTATCTGCATTTGAGGGGAGTAACTATCAACTAGACAAAGATTTATTACCACAAACACTCACAGGAACAATCCAGGTAAATTCCAAAATTTGGAAAGACAAAAGTAACTGCAGGAACAACAAGGAAATATTCAGTCCTGTAGCTGTAACTATGCAATGCATAACAAGATCCAAGTTATGTAAATGTGAAACTGTACACTAAAAATAATAAAAAGCAAACACCAAAAGGATCTGTTTGGGGGAAGATAGATGTGGCTCTACAAAGCTTCCGGACAAAGCCACGGCAGTCTTCAGGAGATCTCGTGTTGCCTCAGCGAGCTCCTGTACTCCTCAGGCATGCTCACAGACTTGGGCATCTAATGGACCCAAGCACACGTGATGCTGCCTGCTCCCCACACAGGCAAAACCTCTGTCTGAAGTCTGTGCACCTGGCCTCTTCACTGGCTGCCTAACTCCTGGCCTGAGCTTCCTTGGAGACACACAAGTGAAAGGCTTCTTGGGAAATAGCGACATTGTACTTTTCATATAAAAATGGGTGCTGCTGATTTTCAGAAACACAACTCGAAAATTGTTCTTATTCATGAATTTTAGTACAGCAGGCTGACTTCTCTCTTGGTTGTAATGTGTTAAAGATGATATGGCTGACTTGGTATCATAACAGCGTGTCAAAATATGTTATCACGGTAAGAAATAGAAAACAGTTTCTTGTTGAGACCTATGTTCAGCATTCTAACTGCATTTGGCAAAGCACTCAAATGTTTGTTTAAAATTATATTTATGTCCTACTGATTTCAGTGGGACTGAAATAAATCCCAAACGCTTCTCTTAGCTGAGAATTCAGACTTAGTTTCATAAGCATCCCTCATCACTACTGAATTCAGTGGAAGCTCAGGGAACTTGTTGTCCAGTAGTAAAAATAATATTTTACGAGGTATGATCTTAATGAAAACATTATGTCTCCTTTCTGTCATGAGTGAAAGAGAGAAGCACAAGGCCACAATATATTTAGCTGAATAAAAGAGCAGCACACTGGGATGCAGGGGCATATTAAGAAAGCCTCCAGATTTTGTACACCACTAATACACAATGTCACCATAAGATGCAATTTCTGGAGGCTGGGAGCTGATCTGTTAAAAGAGGAAAATGAATAAATAGAGCAAAGAACACATGAATGTTGGTTTGGTATGATGTATTTAGAAGTAGTAGTTGCATGTTAGGAAGTACATAATTTCAGAAATCATTCAGAAAATGAAATTAATGAGATACATTTCTGAGAGCTAAGGGACTGGAAGTCCAGTGCTCCTAATTTGTTCCCTGGCCTAGCAGGCTACAGGCAGCTGTGTCGCGTGTGTTTTCCTTACAGGTAATCCCTTTTTTTTAAAAAAGGAGATAACCACCATTCTTATTCAGCCCTGGTAATTTCCTCCACAGATCCTGGTTCTGCTGGATGGTTTTTGCACTCTGAATTAATGTCTGGAAGGAACTCAGTTGAAACTACAGTTTTTATTATACTGATGGCATCAGGCTGGACAGGAACCATGACACCAGTGTTCGCCCTACAGCCATCCTGAGGCACTTTCTTTCTATTTTGGACTGACCTGTTATGACTGTGCCTGTGCACATCCCATTTCGGAAAGGAGAGTTCAATGTGACAAGACAGCAGGAAGATATTCTGAGTGCAATCCCACCTCTAAGGATCTCTATTGCCTTGATCTGTATAATTTGTACTGTGGAGCTACGAGGAAGTGCGGACAAGAGCCTTAACTCACATGTGAAAGACACATTTTGAAACTGAGTAAATGTTTGATTTGAGGAATAGTAACCGCTCATCTCTACAGATCACTAGGTAAAGGTAACAAACAGAAAAGAAAACAGCAAGACTCTGTTCTGTATTTTTCTATTATTTTACCATTCTCATGCATGGCAGTTATATGCCAGTTTTAGACAGGATACTTTTTTGTTTCCGTTCCTGTCTCTCTATAATCTTTATTAAAAACTTTGCCTGGATTGAGCATAACAGGTGATCCTCAGACCACAAAATGAGTCTGTGTCATGAAAAAAGGGCAGCAAGGTTCAAGTGGTTGTGAGTTTATGGGAAATGAACTGTCACATATTCAGGCCCCCAGGACTGCAGACCTACATAGTGTAAAACTGCCATCAAGACTAGTCTTTAATGGCCAGCCTGATTTTAGGAGTCGGATGAACTGATGGTGGAGATATAAAGAAGGGAATGTTACAAGTTACATTTCACAGTGTGTTTTCACCTGAAACAATGGCAGAAAGCCTTGGGACTGGCTCTCCTTTCATGCTTTGGGCAGGACGATCATCCCTGCAGCCACCCAGCAGCCACCAGCCTAAACCCTGCCATGGGCCTGCTGAGCCAGAGAAGGAGGGTGACCAAAGGGGCCTTTAGCCCACGCATTAGCACCACCTGATACAGTATATCTCCTCTGGGGCAGGATGAGGAAGACGCCTCAGACCGTGACCATCACAGCTGTATGCAGCTGTATCCAGCTGTATCCATCCAATAAACCCCAGTGAAGAGCAGGGCCAGAGGGAAACACAAATCCTTCAACAACCTGAGCCATGCATTCTCTGTGCACAGCCACTGAGTTTGTCATTCCCCAGCGCTATCGGTCACAAAAATAGCCATCCTGATTCAGAAAGCTGCTACCTCTGGCTATATATAGGCTGTTCTGTGTGTGTTGGACACCGAGCTCTTCACACACATTAACATCCCATTGTGTCATGCAAGGCAGTGTCAGCACTGCCCGCTGGTTGAAGAATACAGCACACGAGGGAGGGCCACAGCCCTGAGAATGGCGATTCACCTGCTCTGTTGTCTCAGAGTAACAGGCTTGTGGAATCGGTAGGACTTGTCATGGTCATGTCCCCGTGTGCCACCATGCCTGTGGGATGCAGCCCGAGTGCTTTGCAGGAGAGGAGCCACCATGCTGCATGTGGAGGAAAACTGCAGTCACCACCAGAGAGGAACTGGATGAAGCTCAGATGTCTTTTTGTGAATGAAGCTTATGTCCTGGTGACCCACCTCAAGCAGAGGGGGAAGAGAGGGAATGTTACTAAATATGCATTCCCAGAAGCAAACAGAGTGCGAGCTCATCGTTCTCTACAGAATGCACATGCGTGGAGTGGCCCGGAAAGCACCAGACGCTGCTTGTTAAAAATTGGCATCTCTTCAACACAGCTACCAGTGAATTTTCTGTAAAACACATTAAGATTCAGTATAAATGCCTTTATGGATTTCACACCACATTAAAAGGAGTGAGTGATTGACTACATTCCCAGTAGCTTATTTTTCATCCTTTGACAGCTGTTAACCAGACAGAAGCATTATTAGCTCAATTTCTCATGCTGTAAAAATATTTGGATATAGGAATTTGGCCAAATTTTTCCTTCTTGTTTCTGGTTTCCTATGAGAGTTGGTTGGATTGTTTTGACAAATCCAAGAGTGTAGCTAGCACAGCATCTTAGCACAAATGCTGGTTTTAGAGCCAGCCTCCAGGTGTGCTAAGCAGATTTGAAGCTCAAGGTAAAGAGACATGAGCTCTAATTACAGCACTCCTAAGCAAAGTTTCAGGGTCATCAGGGCTTGAATATGGTTTTGCTCTTCACAAAAATAAATGCTGCTTATGGGGTGTGGGGTGTCTGGTTTAAAAGAAGGATCTCTCTGACACAGTCGGTAGAGGGCATATGAAAAATTGATATTGAATGCTAATGCTGATTTGAATCTGTTTTTATCTTGTATAGACTACAGACAGGAGAATGTCCTTCCTGTCCATCAATCTCTTCAGTCTTTATTAGAACTTCTTGATTAAAACTTATAAAACTTCTGTTCTATCTGTGTGTCTTCTGGAATTTGCCATCCCTCAAGGCAAACTCCTTTGCAATCAAGAGTTGAAGTTCTTATAGTGTAAAGTATGGAAATAAAAGAATTTTCCAAATGCCTCAATACCATTGGCAGAGTTTATAGCATCTGCTATGGCCCCCAGGGAATTTACACTACCCAGGCATTATTCATCATTTCAGGCAAAATGACTGTGCAAAGCAAAGTGATAGTTACACAGCATCAAAGTGAATGTACTGCTCTGCATTTAATTCAGAGGAGCCAACAGCAGAGCCTGAGTGTTTCTGAGATGTTCAGGTGTCACAGACAATCCCACTTCTCTGCCTCAAGCTCAGGGCTCCACCAGTTCTGTGACAGGAAACCAAGGGACTCGGTAAATCACAACCATGTCTGAAAGAATTCCTCATGTTCTGGGAAGCAAACATTTGAACGCTTCTCAGTTTGGTCATCTGAATATGAATTACACAAGTTCACAGAGCATACAGAGAGAAAGCTTTGGACCAACTATAGAAGCAATTTTAACACCTACTTTCCTGGAATATGGTTATTTTCAAATCAAGTCTGAGTTTTGAAATGTAAATGTTACAGGTCAAAGCTAAATTACAGATTTCTGTTTTTCAAACCTTTAAATCTTTTTTTTTTAAATAGGCACACTGGAGACAGGCATATTGCAGGAGTGTAAAGCATTTACTGGTGAGCAGCATAAAATAGCTACTGCAACTCATGTCTGCAACTTTAGTGTTCTCAAACAACACTAAGTATTTGTTTCTTGTTCCAACTAAATATTTATGATTGTATATGCAGATATATAATGTTCTAAGTAAATTAGTGGCAGAGAAAATGTACATTTACCTTCCCCTCAGCTTTGAGGCAAGTTAAGTTACATGATTCAGGGTTTTGCTTTCCACACCATGGGAAGAGTGTCAGTAAGGAAATTCGAATTTCCTTGTAGCTAAAAATCCTGGAGAAGCCTCATAAAATGAGCAAACAACAACCAACCAAGGAGAAAACAAATCTGTCATGTCCACTTCAATCGTAAAGAATATGTTCTCCCTGCAGAGCATTCACATTTCTATTTGCTGGATCAGAAAAGGGGTTCTGTTTTTTCAGGAGTTTCAAAAAAAGCAACATCTCATACTCTAAGGCTCCCTGCTTGTCCAAAGGCTTTCTGCCAGACTCCAACATGCACGGGACAGAACTACGTCAGGCAGAGCAGGGAAACTGTCCCCAGACAATCACCCAACTCTTGCAAATGACAAGCAATGGGACAGAAGAATGTGGCCTCAAGTTGTGCCAGAGGAGGTTTAGATTGATTGGATATTAGGAAAAATTTCTTCACCAAAAGGGTTGTCAAGCCCTGAAACAGGCTGGTGAGGAAAGCCCTGGGGTCACCAGTCCCTGGAAGCGTTCAAAAAAAGTGTAGCTGTGTCACTTAGGGATGTGGTTTAGTGGTGAACACGGTCGTGCTGGGTTAGCGGTTGGACTCGATGACCTTGGGGGCCTTTTCCAACCTGCACGATTCTGTGGCTCTGTGATTCGAATGAGTGAGCCCTGAGCACAGCGCGAGGACGCAGCATTAGTGCACCAAGCCCAGCCTGACTGGCTCGTGCAAAACCAAGCTGAATAAATCCCAGAATAGTGCTGCATGACAGAAACTTTTAGCTACGTGACAACCCCGTGGCTGGGACCTGAGAGGGTACCTGTGTCCATCAGAGCACTATTCCTGTACAGCACTTGCTGGGAGCCAGCTGTGGTGCCCAACACCACGCACGGGTCTCCTCTCCCTGCACAACTCAGTTTCTTCTTGGTATCTGTCCCACCCAACAAGGGCACTATGGAGTAGTGAACAAGGTCACACAGCAAAGTGACTACTGCCAAACTCCATGTATGAGGCATTAGGCCCATTACTCACATGAATTAAGAGAGAAACCTACTTTTATTTTCCTAGGCTTATTCATATAATTAATTAATATCTCAATCAGCCAAGAACAGGCAAAGACATAACAGTATTTCAGTGCATTCCTTGGGGAAACACTGCACAGAGACAGCACAATTAATTTAGACAAGATCCATTTAGATATCAAGTTAATTTTAATGGCTAGAAGTAGACAGGAGAACCATTTTTCAGAAAACACCAAGAAAGTCAAATTTCCTTTTCCCTTCCCTGTTGTCTGTCTCCATTGAACATGCTTTTGTTTGAAGGCAAAGACAAGCAGAAAACACAGCAAAACCTCAATTGAATTTCTGCAGATTTCTGGGACATTCAGGCCAGGTAATAGAGCAACTCATTGCTGCTTTACTGGCAAATTTGTCCCCCAGCTCATCTACACATTGAAACCCTACCAAAGCCTGAAATTACACAACATCTGGTTTAACTATATTAAAATCAGTTCTCTTATGTCCTCCCAGTATTAGAAATACAGCTTGCCAGAGCTAAGTCAATTAATTAATTAGATATTTTTTTTGCCTGTCTTGCAGTGATCTGACTGAACATGGGGGCAGAGGGGAAATAGCAAATAATCCTCATTCAATTTATAAGCAAACTAGGTTACTGTAAAGTTGTCCTTGTCACGGAGTGCCAAAGTGCAGTATGCAGTTCTCGCCTCCTTGTGGGTTGCCATCTGCCACTGCACCTTCCTCTCCTTCCTCTGGCTCCCTGTTGGGATAAAGTTGATGTCAGAGGCTTTGGCAAGCAGTGGGGAAAAAAAATCCAACACTGTGAGTTTTCTACAGGCCAGTGCAGTCTGCTTCTAATATTGCTTCAGTCTGTGCGTTCAGGAAATAAAATTAAACCGAGCTTGTGCTGCTCTTGGGCTCGGTCCCTAAATTGCTGTAAAACAAGTGCACTGGAGAGCCTCTGTTCAGCCCAGGAGATGGGATTGTTGCAGGGAAGTGCTCTGCATTCTAGCACCACACTGCAACACTCAGTGGCTATGCCACACTGTAGAGAAGCTGGGCTTTTAAAGTTTGAACAACCCATCTTTGGGCATTTAAAAATTGCTTCCAGTGTTTGATTTCAACAACTGCATCTCTTAACAGCTCATGGGAGGCTCTTTCTCGCAGTGTGAAGTCCTTCTGCCCTTGTTTGCACAGGTCATTCATTACACTCAAGCACAGATTAGGCTCCACTCAAGGAAAATTTCACTTGGAAATCATAAGGCAAAATGGGATCTGCTGATTGCCATGCAGCAGCCAACAGGTCAGATCTGGAGAAAATACATGTTTTCTGCCTCCTTAGCCAGCTTGCATCCCAGGCTGCTTTTGCAGCACAAAATAAAAGTCCTGAGTGTTGCTGACCAAGATCACATATTCTCTGAAAAACAAAGCAGATCTCAATGACTGTTTTCTGCTATACCTGACCCCAACTATGGTGTTTATATGAAAGGAAAATTAACTGACCACAAATGAATAAGATGCCTCTGTCTGCTCAGGAAATCTCTCCTGTAGCCATCTCAAAACCACTTTTACATCCACATGGGTATTTGCTTTCCTGGCTTTTTCAGGAAAAAGATGGACACAGTGTAAGCTTACTAGTTTATGAAGGGTTCATTATAATTTAATTTTATGCTTGTGCAAGACAGAGCTTGAACTTTTTGGGCAAGATTTGTTCTGTAAAGACCATGACATTCATGTCAAATACAAGGTCTGAATGCTGGGCAAAAGGAATATTCAGGAGAAGCTCTTTTATATATGTAGCTCCATCATTTCATTCGCACATCACAGTGTAACAGAGGGAAATGAAGTCCAATAAGTTTTTAGGTAACTCTTGTTATAACCTATATTTTATTCTATTTTAAGTTCGTAAAAATGTAATTTTAAATGAAATAGACATGTCTGGCTCTTTGGAGTTAAGCAGGCAATTAATAGAAACCGGTGCAATCTAAGCACCCTGACTCATGTTCCCAGAGGCAAAGAGCTGCTGTGGCTTAGGATGCTCTATTTTGCAGATTAGTTCTCTCACAGCAGTGTCAGCAATAAAATGTTTGCACCTCAGCCACAGCGATGCCAGAGCAGACATATCACTGAAAATTCATCTTCATCAGAGGTTAAAACAAGTATGCCTGCACCAGATCGGGAACAAATGTTTTCTCCTTCCAGCTCCCCCGCAAAAATATTATTTCTAGGCAGTGGGGCAAGGATGACATCTGGGGACAGCAGGACTGGATTTGTCAGAGCTTCTCTCTAGGTGCTGTGCAGCCCGTGGGTGCAGGACTGGGTGTCAGCATCCATGGCAAGATGTTTCCTCAGGTCCCTGCTCAATATTTCTGTCAGAGCAAGGATTAACAAAGAAAGGAAAGATTTTTCTCCAAAGTTCACTGAATGACTGTCCATTTTTCCACACAAAAGGCAGCACTTAACCCCATCATTGCACTGAAAAGGAATATTCTTGAATGAACCCTCCCACAAAAGTGGCTTATTTTATGTGAGGTGTAAAAAGATTTAATGCTAAGATAAATTAACAATTATTTGCCATGATGCAGCAACCATCTCCTTTCAGAGTCATTCATGCAGCTTTACCCTGGGCAATATATATAGATCTATCTGTCCCGTGGCTATAAGTCTTCACACAAATCTGCCAGGCATTCAGCTCTAATACCCTTCACATGAGGCTACTGGTTCAGCTTGTATCTATTGCTTAATCAATGAGCAATAAAACTCCAGCCACTGCCAAACTGCTGCTTCAGCTAATAAAGGCTTGGTCTGCTTTGCCAGAGTATCCTAATTACTAATAATGAAATAATGTAAGTAGCTCTGATATATTTGGAAGTTGTATTTTTTTTCTTTTACCAAAATGGAAACTCAGTAAGTCTTGGAGTTTTATTCCTCACTGAATTACTCTTTAATTGGACCTGTTTGCCTCAGCTGCTATTTGTAGCTACAGCTCTCCCCCTACTCAGTGTAGGGGGAAGTCTTTAACATCACCACCTCCAGGGCCGCAACATTTTCTGTGGCAGACTGTAAAATACCACCATCCATCCCTGGGCAGAGACAGATTTATTACCCATCCTTTTGCCCCAGTGGGTTAGAAAAGCTGACTGGTGGCGTTGCACCTTCTCTGGACAGACAAAAGCAGCAGCTTGGTTTGCACCAATAGCAGACTGTAAAGGGACTGGCAGCAGCCTCATAAGCACAATACCAGTAAGAAATATCAATGATTTGTCATGTACTTCTGTTTCCTGTGCCTCTGCATTACAGAGGGCACTGAGCTAAGCCTGTGCATACTACAGAAATCTCTGGCTGGGCTGTAAAAGACCCTTGGACCTTAGCACACAATAATAAGATTAACAGAGACAGTTTGGGGAATCTGCTCTGAAACAGCTCAATTCCTATCTCCTCAGGTCCTGAAGATTAAATAGCTACTGGAGAGCCAGAAGCACTGGAGGTCTGTTGATATAGGTAAGAAACCCTGCAAGCAGTGGTTTCTAAATGGACTTCCAGAAAGGGTTCTGTGGAAAGAACTGCAGTGACACAGAGGTAAGGGCTCTTATAGAAACACTGCTTAGTCACCGAGGGGAACAGATTGATCTCCCAAAGAGCCAACAGTGAAAGATCTAATCTGACTTTATGTTTCTATTGAAAATATGCAGGTAGCTAGAATGCCTTATGACAACAACAAAAACAACTTACCTAGAGTAACACCCTTAGTGGTTATAGTGTAGCAAAGATGTTCGTGAGAATTTTCCTGTATTGGTGCCCATCCTGCTGTCTTTTGGGGGAAGAAATCTCTCTACAGTGTGTAAACATGGTTTTCTTTTTAAAAGCATGGTAAAATATTTTTAAATTGGGGGATGAATTATGTCCTTTGTAATGTGGTGTGCAAATGTTAGGACACTTTTCACATAATTTCCAGTTAGGCTCATTAGAAGTATTTTATTCAGAAATGCCTGGTTTGTTCTCTGCAGAGTTTGCACATGTAGATGGGGTAAGTGGAGGAGTAGCTGCTGCTCTCCAGTTTGGGCAAGGCCTGGATCTCTGTGCAAGGTTTGCAGGAAGTACCAGAGATAGAGTTGTTAGAAAAAGTGCATACATTGCATATATGCAGGCCAAGGCTGATCATCTTCCACATTGTGATATTTTTCATAGAATCATAGAATATTTTGTGTTGGAAGGGACCTGTCTTCCACACACCTTAGTATAGCTTCTGGGAGGATCCGTTCTGTGATCTTCCCGGGTACAGAGGTGAGGATGACAGGTTGCTAATCCCCAGGGTCTTCCTTTTTACCCTTTTTAAAAATGGGTACAATGTTTCCCTTTTTCCAGTCACCTGGGACTTCACTTGACTGCCATGACTTTTTAAACATCATGAAGAGTGGCTTGGCAAGTACATTAGCCATTTCCCTCAGGACTCTGGGATGCATCTCATCAAGTCTCATAGATCTATGTACCTACAAGTTCCTCAGGTGCTTCCAAACCTGATCCTCCCTTGCAGTACCCTCCAGGGAGGGGAAGAGAGGTTGCCAGTGAAGATGGAAGCAAAGAAGTTGCCTTCTCTCCTCATTCACTGTTACCAGTTTGCGAGCATTGTTTAGCTGTGTGTGTATGCGTGTACACCTTCTCTGACCTTCCTTTTCTGGCTGACGTACCTGTAGAAGCTGTTCTTACTCTGTGCATCCCTTGCCAAATTCAGCTCCAGCTACACCTTGGCCTCCCTGACCCCATCCCTCTACAACTGGGCAACATCCCTTTACTCTTTCCAGGATACCTGTGCCTGCCTCCACTGTCTGTGCATTTCCTTCTTGCCCTTTAGCCTGACCAGCAAGTCCCAACTCAGCCACGCTGGTCTCTTGCCTTCCTTCCCTGATTTCTTACACCTGGGGACTGCTAGCTCTTGTGCTCTACAGGAAAGCATTTTCAAGGAGCTGCCAGCTCTGATCTGCTCCCTTTTCTCCGAGGGCAGTGTCCCAGGGGAACCTATTGACTAACTCCTTTATGAGCTGGAATTTTTCTTTTCTGACATTCAGGGTCCTGACTCTTTGCCTGACCCATATCCCTCAGGACTGCAAACTCCACCAGTTTGTGATCTCTGCAGCACAGGCTGACCCCAATCTTGATGTCCCTGAGTCGTCCACTTGTGTTAGTGACCATCAGATCCACTATCGTATCCCCTCTGGTAGGGCTGTCTATCAGCTGGCTTAGGAAGTCATCCTCCCTGCATTCCAGGAGTCTGCTGGATTTCCTACAGCTCACCATGCTTCTTTCCCGGATATCGCAATTGTTGAAGTCCCCCAGCAGGACAAGACCCCATGAGCATGATTTCTTGTGCAGCTGGAGTAGGGAAGGCTTTGTCAATAGGCTCCCCTTGAACAGTAAGAAACCAAATAAAATTTGCAATGCAGCTCCACTACCATAAATTTCAAAGGTATTGCTGGTTATCTGTCAAAGAGGAGGATTATGTGTGGCTCAGGTAGCAGCCATACTTGGAATTATGAGCACTTCCAATCCACACAGCATAGAAGTCAGTGCACTGATATAAAGAGCCAAAAAACACGATCCAGGGCAACAAACAGTATTTTAGGCCTCTGTGCTTGTTTTGGCTGGGATAGTTAATTTTCTTCACAGCAACTTGTATGGGCTATACTTTCGATTTGTGCTGGAAATGGTGTTGATAACACTGGGATATTTTAGCTAAGCAGGGGCCTGCACAGTGTCAAGGTCTTTTGTGTTCCTCACACCACTTCACCAGTGAGCAGGCTGGGTGTGGACAAGCAGTTTGGAGGGGACACAGCCAGGACAGCTGACCCCAGCTGACCAAAGGGATATCCCACACCATATGGCATCGTGCTCAGCATATAGAGCTGGGGGGAAAAAGGAAGGTGGGGACATTTGGGGTCATGGCATTTGTCTTCCTGGGTCACTATTACGTGTGATGGAGCCCAGCTTCCCTGGGGATGGTTGAACACCTGCCTGCCCATGGGAAGTGGTGAATTAAATCCTTGTTCTGTTTTGCTTGTGCACGTGGCTTTTGCTTTATCTATTAAATTGTCTTTATCTCAACCGATGACATTTCTCACTTTTACCCTTCTGATTCTCCACCCCATGCTGCTGGTAGGGGACTGAGTGAGCAGCTCTGCGGGGCTGAGTTGCCAGCTGAAGTTAAATCACAACCACCTATAAAATAAATCTGTACTACACGGAGAATATGTAAGACAAATTTTGTACTATCTAGCATAGTGAATACTCGAGAGAAACAAGCAGGCTTTATAAATACTATCAAACTGGCAGCACAAATGAAAGAAGGGAATTATTTAGTCTCAGAAAATAGCAGGTCAAGAAGAAAGGTTCTCAAGCTAGGGAAAGTGTAGATTACAAAAAGCTCTTCATGGGGCAATTAGGTGGTCATTTGTATATTCCTAAAAAGAACTGGGAAATATGTGTTTTGATTGTTTAAAAGTTGTCATTAGAGTAAGTGTGTCAGAGCAAACCCCTATTGAAAATCACCTGCAGTAGCACAGAATGAGACATGCTCTTGGTTCATGGAATTAATAAAGGCAGCTAATTGGGAAATAACTCTGGTGCCTAAGTCACTCTGTACCTGCTATTTTACATCTTTTGCAAAGTAGGCATAAAAATGCTAATATGTAGTCAGAAAAAATGTCATTATTCTGTCTGCAGTGAACTTCACACTTATTTTACTGTGTTGTCAATTTCTGCATATGGCAGTATCAAATCCACTTCTCTAGCTGTAGGTATTTAAGTACAGTTTAAAGAAAACAGAAAATGTCTTTGTCAGAAGGCCAGACTGTCCTTTAAATACATGGAAAAGGACTGAGTGATCTCAGTTCTGACACTGGTATCGATCCTTTTACATACATCATTCCCCTCCCCAATGAAGTCATTAGGAATAATAGTTTCCCCTTTCTACACTTTTTATGGATCACATGCCAAAAGTACATGATGTGGTTTACTTTGGAGTTTTTTTCATTAATATCTGCAATGTAATCAGTGAAGTCAACAGTACTTTAGAAATAGGGATACAGTCTCATCTAAATAGCTTTTTTTGACAATAGAATAAAGAATTGGAATGGATTCACATTTGCTAATTTGTTTTCTCCGCATGGACAGCTCTTCTTGTTGTAACAGCACTTCAAATATAATGCATTAAAATGGTTACTGTGTTTCAGCTTTTTCTGCTTTTCAGAGAAAAAATAGTTGATGTACTTTTCTAAAAAAGAAAAAAGGTTAAATGTGATTTTAAGAAGAAAAACACATTTCTTTTCATAGCAAAATAATTTTAAGGCAGGCCAACCTTGAGTTCAAACTAATTGGTAAGATTCCTTCAAATTAGTTATGGATTGTCACTGTCAAAATCTGTTTCTTTACAGTAGCATGACATTTTCCATCCCTTAAGTTCTCACAGGAACATGCATAAATTTTGATGACAGAGCTTTCAGAAAGCCTGTAAAATACATGTCTAAAATGTGGCTATAGTCCTAAACTATTTTTCAGAACTAGAAAGTATAATACTGTAACATCAGGCCATTTCAAATTAGCAGTGACGACTGCTCAAACCAGTTCCTTAAAAGGCTCAGAACTGGGAGCGATGAGGACTGATTAAATTAATTGGCTCTGGAAATCTCCCAAAGACTTTCACGTGTTTCTTATGCAAAAGAGATAAAATTCACAACTATTCCAACTTTCCTACATTTGTGGAAGGTAAGTATATCTAGAGTTCCTCCTGCTTCGGAAATTTTTTTGCAGAGCATATTCTACAGATACGTAAAGTACCTGACACTGAGCTTACTCCATGTTTATGCTGATGTGAATAAAATCTGGAGGGTCTCCTCAGAATAAAGCCTGTCTAAATGAAAGCCAGAGCAAAGCCTTAAGAAAGTCTCTCCTCCCGTTTAACTCACAAGGTAAATTTTTAAAAAATGTTTAGTTCACATTAGTCAGTGTATTGTTCTAATAAATAATTCCTTAATTGACTTTACAACATTATATGAAAGACTGAAATTTAATATATATTTCAGTCATATGGAGGTGAAAAAGAAAAACATCCTAAGGACACTGTGGGCATCTGCCAGATGAGTGAAGAAAGATGAATGAGGGCATGTATCATTATCCACTTAAATGCCACAACCCCATCTGTAAACTAATGAGAATTCATTACAAAGATACTAGAGAAAAGCAGATTACCTTGGATTTATGGAAAGGTAAATCTGGTTTTGCTTATTGTCTGTTTGCTTGTTTTCAAAGTCCTTACCAATTAAGAGGTATCATGTTCTTTATTATGCTTTTCTAGTTTTCTCCTCTCTGTGAAGTTTAAAAGATTAATATTAGAAACTTGATTCAGATCCAATCGAATCTATTGACCTTCTTTTTGAAACACCTGAGCTTAAGGCAGGGATGCTTCTTCATTTGCATTCTCACACAACCTTAGCAAGCATCAGCTGGTCACATAGGAGAAGATTTTCAAGTGACCACTGATTATATATTCCCTTTACCATGTATGATTTTTCTGGAAATTTTGCACTGACCTGAAAATTATGAAGAGGGCTGGAAGAGACTGTGATAAGGGACACATAAAATTGGGACAACCAGCCACAATAACCTGGAATCATATAATCCTTAAGTTTGGAAAATACCTTTAAGATCATTGAATCCAACCATCAACCCAGCATGGTCAAGTCCACCACTAAATTCTGTCTCTAAGTGCCACATCTACACATTTTTTAACACCTCTGGGGCTGGTGACTGCATCACTACTCTGGGCAGCCTGTTCCAATGCTCGATTACCCTTTCAGTGAACAAATTTTTCCTAATATCCAATCTAATATGATATCTGGGCAAAAGATGCAAACAGAAATGAGTTAAGAGTCTAGTGTGAGATGGCATGCAGCACCAGCACTTCTCAGAGCATCCAAGCCCTGCACCAGCATTCCTCAGACCAGGTTTAAATAAAAAGTAACCGGTTTTGCAGCGAAAATTCTAGCTCCCCATTTGATCAGATACTGGAAAGTACAAATAAACATGTAATGTAAGGATACAGATGAACATGTCAGTCAAGATGGGAGGTGTAGAGAATGGCATTTCCATCTTCTCTCTGCCCCGTCAGGGCTTGCATCTTTACATTTATCATTATCATTAAATAGGAATTCCTTTTGAGAAGGACTTGCTGAACCTTATGGATTGTTTTGGTGTCTCAGGCCAGGAAGAGGAATGTGATGCCCTCTAAGTCAAGTGAATGTGTCTGTATGGGAAATTGGAGGCCTACAGACAACTTCTGAAGTCAGAAAGCCTGACTACCAACATCTGTGCTGGTAAAGCATACACAGGTTCTGTGTTCATGCAAGAGCTCCCTGTTGGACAGGAGCTCCTTTCCACGTAGATGCCGTGAGGTGTCCAACAAAGTCTGTCAGAGGAAACCTCATTCCAGTAATCCCTGCTGACACACAGCTAAGAACTTTAAAGCACTGATGTAAATTGCAGCAGTCTGGCCGCTGCTATAAATTGTATCCATGTTGGGCTGGATCAATAAGATCCAAAGTCTCCTTGGATTCTGCACTTTCTCATACCAGGAACAGGCTCTAATATTTGTTCTTATTCTTCTGTCTTAAATAAAGGTAGCATGGCACAAAGAAATAGGACAATATACATTCAACATAAAGCATGGAAACCCTTGGCCACAGCATGTTTCCCCAGTCAGGTCTAAATCTGTAAATGTTTCCTGCTTGGTTATGACTGTAGTCAGTCCCCTCATCTCCACTCCATACTGAGGTGTCCTGTTAAGAAGGAGGGCAGCTCAGCAGTTCAAGTCTTCACTGGTGAATAGAAATTTTGATGCTCCTTGTTAAGGTTTGTTGTACATGAGGAACAAATTCTCTTGCCTGCAGTATTCTGGCAATGAGTACTTTTTGCAGATTGATTAAATGCTTCAGCTTTGCTCAGTCTATTAATCTCCGCAGCCATTTATTGCTTCATATACTACAGTGCATTGGGGATTATCTCTTAAGCACCGTGTGTAGAAAGCATGTAGCAGCAAGATACAAATCTTGTGTCTTGGAAATGCTTCTCTGGAAATAAAGAAAAGCAGCTGTCAGTAAAAAACAGGGTGGTTTATATTGGCAGTGGATACCTCAAACTTTTGTCATCAATACTGCAAGCTCCAACGTCCTACATCACTTAAGTGATACTGACAGGATCTGTGGGCAACTGTAATGGACTGCTGCTGCTACACCCTTTCTTGCCTGTTAATTCCCAATGATACCTGACCCAGTGGAAAATGGACTTGCAATGGCGCAAACATCCTAGAACAACACGAGCAATTGCTGTTGTGTGTCGGCTGGAACATTCAGCCTCTTAATCCAGTGAACTCTTATTGCTTCCTTCCAATGTTGCAGGTATTGCTATTCTGCATATTAAGCATATACTTAAAGGTAATAAGTGCATCCTAGTGGACTAAACAAACATACATCAACTATGTTAGTAGGGAGGATACCAGCACAAATAAACCAAACCTCTTGTTTCATCCTGAGCCTTTAAATACCTTTTTTCTTCTGTTGTGCAAAATCTGATGCTTAGCTAACAACATTAGTAGCAGTGGAGCTATGCCAGTCCACAGCAGCAAGGGGATGGCCTCTTGGCTGTTCAGCCACTGTTACTGACTTCGAGACATCATCTGTCACTCTCTAAATCCTTTCTTTGGTCACTTGCTTGATACTGGATTGTCTTTCATTTCAATAACATAAAAACAAGTAGGGACATGGACACATGCATCAGGATGAATTCACTCTTCACTGAGTTTACAGTATAGTTAACCAGGTTGTGTTTACATTTCTAGTTATTTGCATGGGTTCGTATAGCACTTATTTTAGAGAGCTTGATACCCAATGAGCAGTGATGCACATTGCACAGAGAGAAAAGACTGTGACCAGAGCGTTTTGATGCTCCTTGCTTTCTGGCTGCTCTGTTTATCCTGCTCTGACACATTGGCATTTAGATGGTCTGTCTATTTATGCTCATCTCTTCTCCCTTTGTGCATTCCTAAGTGCTTGACTCATTGCCTTGCTAGCCCATAAGAGTGTTTTACGTACCCTATCTCTTCTGATGGACATATCTTCCAGACTTGAACCCCTTGACTGACTGGAAATGATGGAGTAGGAAACAGAAAGTAGTTTTGAAGCTGAACATGTCATGAGATTTACAGGGTGATTCGAAGACCTTTGAAAACAACACAGACAAGATCAACAATTCTCAGCACCTGGCCAGGCTGCAGAGTTTCCTGACAATCTACTCTGGCAGTGACACAGAGAGAGTTTAGGACATGAAGGAGACTGTGATGCCCTCCAAGAGCACAAGCAGGAATTCTCGGTCTCCCAGAAGGGTGACATTCTTTGCGCTCACACCAACCTGGGCACTCAGCCCTGCATCTCTGCTGCCTGAGCATTCAGGTCACCAACAGCCCAGATGAGAGATCTGTTTCTCCCTGGCTCCTTGCCAGCCTCGTGTTACTGCTTCCCTCCAAGTCTTCAAAATGCTTCTTGACCACAGTCAAGCAAGTCCCCTACGTGGTCCTATTTCCCTGTCTAAAAAAGACCCAAATGCATATCCCATCACGTGTGTATTTGCCACTCAGCTGGCTTCTCTTTTTCAATGGTGACCTCATTCCCCATGCCACTTATTCTGGTCCTCATAATATCAAATCGATTTTCTGGGTTTCTTAACTAAAATTTATCAAGAACAAGCCATGTATGATTTTCTAATGTATGATTTGATGAGGAAGGTATTAACACCAAAAATTAGTGCTGGCTTTTTGCATCAGCCTGTTAATTCTGAGTAATGTTTTGGAGCAATCAGCCTTAAATTTTAACATCATTCATTTCCTTTATTTTCCATACATTAGTTCAGTGATGATGGGTGGGGGGGAAAGGGGGGAGGAAGCGAAATTTTTAGTAGCTTTCCTCCTTGTCCTAAATCTATAACTTTTTTTTTTTTAATTGTTTTCTTTTACTTGGCAACAGCCAAAAAATGAATTTTGCTTCCTTTTCCATTCCTACATGAGCAGGAGCCCTAAGTGTTTCTGCCTTCACCAGTGCATTTTAAAGTTTTGTGTGGTGGTCACTTCCAAACTAGAAGCAAGCAATGCACTTGTGCAAGTGCAAAGCACAGACCTCCCACGGTTATCCTTGAGTGCAGAACAGCCAGAGTGGCACACCAAAGAGCAAGTGCTGCTGTGAAGTTTCTCACAGCAAGGTAGGGTTGCCCTTTCTCTGTTCCCATGCCAGGGACCCAGCATGAACCTCATTAGTTTCAGGGGTCAGAGAAGGCTATCTGTGGTAAGAAACCTCAGAGAGAATCTGGACAAAGTCATATCTCCAAAATTTCCCAAGATTTCGAACAGCACCATAGATCATTGATGGGGATGAAAGAAAAAAAATAAAAACAACAAAGAAAACGAACCTGAAACCCATGAAACACCCTTTTTAGTTCTGCCAATTCAGCACCTGTAACACCCCTTTGAGGCATCAGGCTTAACCATTTCACAGTTTTTATGTGAACTGAAAAGTAAAAGGTGAAATAAAGTTCAGGGATCTCCTGGGAGTCTACAACTCTCTGATACATGGAATGTTTCTCAGACTAGGGAAATTAAGGACAAGTGGAAGTCAAAGGCATAAGAACAAAGAGAGGAATGTATAGAAGTGCTTAAAGAAAGAAAGAGGGTTTCAATCTGACCTGGCAGCTGCCAGAAAACAAGTGCAAGATAACAGAGCACGGTCTGGCCATAACAAGGAGGGCAATTAGCGGCTATGGAGAGAGTGTGACAGCACACAGGCATTATCAATAAGTCATTATTATTACTGTTAAAATAGTCACTCAAAGCTTTGCCATCTCTGCCTCAGTCTGACAGAGACTAAAGTGCTCCCAAAAGTGCTATGAATCGGATACAGACCTTCAATACATGGAGATCCCCAACAAGAAAGACCGTTCACCAAGGCCCTAAGCCAAACCACCTTAACTTTCCTCTTTTCATAGTACAAAATAGTCTCAAAAATGTGTGCATGTATCTTTGATGATATTTGTTTTGATGCACATCAGGGACAAGAGAATCTTATCTACTTAGTGAAGCTACATCTTGTTTACTGATTAAGCATCTTCTACTTTTTTTCTCATCAGCTGTTTCTAAAATTCACAACATAAAAAAAAAAATAATTCTGACAGGTGAAGCATTCACACTAAGTGTGCAGTTTGAAATAAAAAAGTAAAATCTTACTGAGGGAAAAAATCTGGACAATGCACAGGAAATTTTCTGGGCCTGTTGGTGAAGGTTCTCACATAGATCATCCACTCTGTGCTACAGGTAAACAATGATCAACCATCCTGAAAGCACACACAGGCTGCAAAATGATCCCTCTGATCCATCACGCAGAGCCCCTTGCACCTGGTGTGCTGGTGTGCACTATCCCATTTTAACACTCACATGGATACGCAGAGCACATAAAATGAAAGCTTTGCAACTTACAATTTCCAAACAGTATTTAAAAAACATTTTCCCTCTTCGTGGCAGCTGTGCCAGGCATTTCAGATTGCATGCTGCTGGCAGCTGCTGTTCAGGAGAGCATCTCGTGGGCTGTTCAGCCTGTCCTGAAAATCTTCAAACCTCTCTGGAGCAACCTTGAGTTTCAGGGCACTAGATTATAATTCCTAAGGATAAAACCTACAGTCCTGCTGTAGATTCTTCAATAATGGTGACATAAGGTTGCATTTTTTTGTGTCCGAGGAAAGGTTTCCTTCATGTTGGCAAACTTTTGAACACTATGAGTTTCCCATGTCCTTACTTCTAGAAAAATAGGCTTTGACAGTCTGAAATCATTCAGCCATCACTGGTCATCCCAATTCTGCTGCAAAATCCCCTCCTCTGCCTGCGCAAGGTAAATCAGTAGGAACTAAGATGATGAATACATTTAACAGAAATAAAGCCGAAGTATGACACACTGGGGAAAGATTGAGGTGCGTATTATAAATGGAATTTCCGAGTTAACAGTTTATTAGGGTCTTTTTAAAAGTCAGTGAGCATGTAAAAAAGAGTGATTTATTTGATATAATATACTTTGATTGCCAAAGTTTTCAGCAAGCTTCTCAAAGAAGCCAAGCCTCCTGAGAAGAAAGGAGGTGTCCTAGTGAACTGTCTTACACACACATCAGTTAAAAGGTGGGAATAAACAGGAACAGGTTTTGCAACAGAGGTTGGTTACAAGATACTACAATGGAAATCCATGCTAGGGCTTGTGCTGTACCAGATGTTTAACAGTTATGTAGCAAAATGGTAGAGAGTGAGGTTGCAGTGTCTGCAGAGCAGTGTGTTCAGAGTAAAGCTGACTGTGAAGATGTGCAACAAGGATTCTTCTTGTATTTTAATTGGTGACAAAACAGCACATGAAACAGTGGGAATACACACGATGTGAAGCCGATACACTGCTACAGTGTAACACTGATTATATGAACTACATATACATAGTGATGGGACATAAATTAGCTATTTCCACACAGGAAAGTGGATGTGGAGTGATTTTTCATGTTCGAAAAGACCGAATTGCATATTAAGCATCGTGAGAAAGGGAGCAGAGGAAAATAACAGTAAAAAAGGTCATACAGTTGTAAAAATCTATCATGCATTCCCATCTTGACTATAGCACATAATTCTGATCACTCACTTTCACAAAGAGCACAGGAAGGAAGAAGAAAGCTGTCAGAACAAGAAATGCATAGAGTGGCTCCCATATGATGGCAGACTAAATTCCATGAGAACTTTCAGCTTCCAAATGATTTGCAAAAGGGGAGTAGGGAACAGTCTTTCACTATTTTTCCCAATTCAATAGTCAAAGGCCTTCAGAGCTCTAATTTCTAATGAAGAAAATGAAAGGGTTTTTTTTCCATTCAGAATTAAATGATGAACCTCAATGGCAGAGGATATTCTGCAGGTGAAAAAAATTAAACTGTTTTAAAAAGGAATGACGAAGTTAATGAAAAATAGACCTATTGATGTAATTAAAAAAGGGAGTCTGCATACCATCTCCATTGGAGGAGAAATTCCTTACAAGGCCTATACACAGTGTTGAGCTAGCCAGACCTTTGATCTGATCTACCAGAGAAGTACTTCTATGCTTGCATTCCCTGGTCTTGGGAAGTGCCATACCCAATGTGAAGCTTTTCAGAGACAAGTGACAGTTCCTACTTTTTCCTTCCTCACTCTGCTGCTGTGGAGTTTTCCCTAGTGCAGGTCTCTAGAAGGCTTGAGTCAAGACTTTAAGGTCCCTTCCAGAGCTTTGATTTGGCAAGCTCCAGGGCAGATAAACTGGAAGATGCTGCTGCTCAGGAACAGGGTATCTGGGAGAATTATGTCTTGTATCTATCCACATCAATCACTTTTTTGTCCTGAGACACAAGCCCACTGTCAGACAGCAAGGAGCTCTTGTGGCAAAAGACAAGTTGTGGTATTTTTACACTTATGTTAGAGGATACGAAAAATGTAGATTTACAGTGAACAGTAACAAAATATGCTTCTAATTCCAGTGATGTAATCCCCAAATGCCCTGTGTCCCCCATCAGTCCCAAGGAACATTAAATTCTAGCTCACAGCACTGAGGGACTTCTTGGAAACAAATCACCACCACAACAAAACAATGACTTACAGCAAGATAAAAGACCAGTGCTTCTTTATCTCTACTTATTCCAGAGCAGATAATGTGAAGCAGTTAAAGAGAAGCATCTCATTTCAATGGAAAGCCTCTCATGTGGAGAAATCCTGGGTGTGAAATTAACCTGTGGAGCTTTGTTAATTCCAAAATTTTCCCTCATCAGGTAGTCGCCCATGAAGCTTGAGGCCATCTAACCGCTTTTATTATCATCATACAGACAGTATAATATTGTAGAGACAACTACATTAGAAAAAGACACCCATTATGTCTTCTATATAGGTGTCAGAACTGCACAAAGCCAAGGTTTGTATTGTACTAAACTTGTATATTAGGAAGACATGGGGCAGAGGTTTTTATCCAGGACAGCAAATCTAGTCCAATCTTAAAAGACAGATAGATCATACTGCAGGAAAAAAGGGTACAAAGGAGCCATCAAATTACTTTGGGGGAGCTTCTAAATATTCTTCTGTGTGAATCAAGTGGTTAACCGTCTTGTTATTTCTCCCTATGTCTCAGTAGATGGTTGATAACTACATTTTGTTCTCCATTAAAATGGCAACCCTCTGCTAAAATCTTTGCTGGGTTAAAGTGTCAGACAGTCAACATTTGGTGGGATTAATCACTCCAGAGTATTCAAAAGCATGTCCAGCACTGCCCAAAGAGGCTGTTTTGGGATAGAAAAGCAGGCCACATGGAGGAAGAATTTGTGGAATCCATCTCTCTGCTGGCATTATCTGAGCTGCTCTGATATAAACCCAGAGTACATGGCTAAAGATACTTACCTCCATACTGTTGTGTCCATGTCCCCCAGGTGACATGATACGGATATTCATGCCAATAATGCCAACTCAGCAAACCACCAGGTACTGCTGCCTGTTACTGAAAGTACTAAAACCCCCTTATTTACCCAAGGGCTTGATTTTGCTGCCTTAAATCAAGGCAATATAATAGCTGCTGCTTCACTTTAAAGGAAACTATTTTAAAGTGGTTAATCTGATGAACATGGTACAAACCCTAATAACATCTTGCCAGCTGTTTATTGCACCTACAGTTGTTTACAGGAATAGCTGATAGGAAGGCTCAGAACACTGAAGAAAAGGAGACTGAAATTGATTTAAGCATGTACTTTTACATAGTAGGTGAGTGCACAGACACAATGTCACTACCCCTAGGCTGAGAACATTGGCAGTGCCACCCTTCTGGCCCCAGCTTTGTCACCTGAAGATGCTACTGTGGCTCCCTACATGTAACTACCCACTGGAACAAAGGTCCCATCCAGCTCGTCACCAGGTGCAGTCAAACAAGTGAGCACTTCTCAATCTGTTTTGGAGTTAGCACACTCCAATTTCAAACCAGCTGCATGCAGATGCCTTTGTCTGGGTGAGTCTGAGAAGCCCCTTTGCTAACTCTGCTCCCAGGTGGGAAATTCCAACACAAAGTAGTGCTGTCCTGGTGAAGAGAGTCATCTGCAAAGAGAGTGTGGCTCAGCTCTGCCTGCAAATCCTGCGGTCTGTGAAAGGTGCAGCAGTAGCAGCATGCTGTCTTTATTTAGGGGAGGAGGTGTGTCGGAGCAAGCAAGCATGACCAAAATGATACAGTGCATTAATGCATAAACTGGACAAATCCCTGAAAAGCTGTGCGTGCACAAGAAGATTCTCATAGCTTGCTGTGAGGTCTGCCTTTCCTGCCAAGTCTGTCACTCTTGGATATTCATGATTTAAGTCAGCAGTGTTTATTTAATTATAAAAGCTCTGGAGGTGGTAAGGAAGGGTATGCTTTGCATGAACGCTAAAGGCAATCTACCTATACTCAAGAATTAACATTCACATTTAAGTAGGCTAGTCTTTAAATCAGTTTTGTTAGTCTGTTTGAGTTCTGATCCTTTAAAAAGTACCTTACCTTTGTCAGCCTGCTGAAGACTCTGAGAGCTATAATTTTTTAGAGAAAGATCACAGAACAGTGTGACTAAAGCAACGTTCTGAAATCTATGTTCCCACATAGCTCAACGTATCCAAGTAAGCTGTGCTAAGGTTTTGTGATTCCAGTAAGAAGTGGACTAATACTAACTTAAGCCTAACATTATTAAAGCCTGTTATTTCTTTGCTTTTCCTATTACCCAATTTGTAACTCACACTGGGTAGTAACCAAAACTCCTGCTGGGAAATTTTTTGAGTAGGTTTTGTTTGCAGGCCATTTGCTTTCTTATAGTTGAACAAGTTGGGGCTAGATCTGTCAGACAACTTTAAAAGGCTTTTTGTAAGCATGTTATCAGCCACTACCTGGTGTTTAGAGATGTGATTGATTTGAAAAGGACTCTCATTTCAACAGGGATCTCAGTTTGTCAAACATGGATAAGTTTACTCGTTTTCTCAAGATACAATTAGCCCTATGGTTCTAGAAGTGGTAACAGTGAAAAGGCTAAATGAAGCTGAAATAATTATAATAAATATATAATAATATTACATATTATATAATGTATATCATATCACATAATATATAATATAATTTATATAAATTGAGCAGCTGACACAAAGTCTTAGTTTTATTTTATCACACTGGAGCATTGAAACTACTATACCCAAATTCTGTTGTAATTTCTGGTGGGTTGTGTACTCATTTGTTAAGGTTACTCAATCTTTTTGCTGTCTTGCAAGGCTCTGGTTCTGTGTTATTAATATTGGGCCACTACAGCACATGAGAAAAGAAAGCTGATCGGTATCAGGGAGGAAATTACATTTCTGCCCAGTTAGCTGGAGCACCCAACACATGATTCACATTGATGACACTCCATATTGCTTCTCCAAGTTATTCCTCATCCAGTACCAGTGCTTAAGAGGACAGTAAATACCTGATCTGGCATGCAGTCTGTGCAAACAAAGTTATCCCTTCAAAACTTCTAGAACAAATCTGAAGCCATCAGTGAGTTGTCCTACTCCAACGCCTTTCATCCTCCAGCTGTGGCACTTCAATTCCCAGTTGCTAAGTACCTAGGGCCTCACATGGTTTCTCTTGGAACCAAAACTTAAGACAATTAGTCCTCAGGTCTTTGAAATCCATCTGTTTTACTATTAAGCTGATGAACTGTGAAGTCTTACCCTGTTGTGTATAATCTCCCTCCTTCAGAGCAGTTCAGCTGATGCACCACAGAGGTCTGCCCAGCTCCAGGTTGTCCACGCTTTCACTACAAAACACAAAATGTGTGTCCTCCGTGACACTGCTGCTGGACCAGGGCTGCCATGGATCTGTGGATAATACAGGGGTTCACAAATAAGCAGGGCTTTGTAAATAACACAATGCCACTGCTGGTGGTAACAACATTCTTCCAGGAGAGGCAAAATTATGTACCACAGTTCTGGTATCTCAAGCATTATGTCTCCAGGAGACATGAAACTATCAGGAGTGTTTTATAACTTTTAGCAAACAGGCTTTAACATCAGCTAAAACCCCCGGGACTTACTTTCATATCATCACTGTGCCTGGTAACAGCAGAATTCTCACCGGTGACAGTATCTCCTGGCTGACACACCACAGATCATGGCATTGCTTCAAAACTTGTTACCAGTCATGTTTGAATCCATGGCTCAGGGAATCAACATATCTGGAGGTAGGGAACACATGATTAAATCAATATCTGAAGATATGTGTCTCCTGTTGCATGGTGGTAAGTGTCCATGGAGTCTTCTCCACACAAGAGACAACAGTCCCTGTAGTACACAGCTTCACCTATTTAATCTGTCCCAAAACTGTTCAGGAAAATGAATCCTGACCTAGCTAGACAACTCTCAGCACAGTTTACTCACAGCTACACACTCCCTTACCACTAAATGGGGTTGTCTCTCTATTTCTCTCCACTTCTCCTCACTGTAAACAATGCACAGAATAATTATGGTTTAGTGTCCTGTGAACACTTGAGGGCTGAAATTAATTTTTTGTTTGTTTATAAAGTATGTACTCGTTGATGGACAGTTTTTCATCTTGTATCTGTTTTTTCTTTCTATTATTGCTATTTCCCAAGTTTTTTGCAGACATTATTTTCTGATTCTACTTTGGGACCTGCTTTTAACACCAT
The DNA here is from genome assembly GCA_013397845.1 of Melanocharis versteri. Taxonomy (NCBI): domain Eukaryota; kingdom Metazoa; phylum Chordata; class Aves; order Passeriformes; family Melanocharitidae; genus Melanocharis; species Melanocharis versteri. The sequence goes on from VZTG01009130.1 coordinate 676,269, forward strand.
GACATGGCCAGAACAGGTGTTGGACAAGCCCAAGGAAGATTTTCCTGTAAATGATCTCACTGATGCACAAACACCCAGATGAGATTTGGGTACACAGATACCACAGGGTAAGTCTTCTAACAATCTAGAAACAACTGATACTGTACATAAACCTTTGACATATACACTTATGCTGCCAACTCCTCGTCATCCAGTACTGTGGTGTCAGGAAACTTCAGAAAACAGAAGAATTCAACCCCATCTTTGGCTGATGACAATGGAGATAATACTTCTTCTTCCAAATATAACCTTCATGATAGCAGGTTCAACTCAGCTGTCTAGGCAACACCTCACCCATTTCTCCTTTTCCCATAAGAATGGAATGCAATCTAGTCATGTGTATGTTTCTCCCTGCTTTGCCACTAATGAACCCTACAAGAAAGGCAAAGAAAGAATAGAGGGGTCTTGGAAACCCTAGAGGGATCTAGGACTTGGAAAACTGGGCAATCTAGAAATTGGAGAGTTGAGAGTTGGCAGTGGATGAAGAGCTTCAAGGTGACACATTTCAAGGGGAGTTCAGTGGGTGAAAGTCCAAAATCTCAGGTGTGGTTACACTGAAAAGAAAATTGTCATTTGACAAGAAAAGAAAAAAAAAGGGAACGGAAGTAAATATGTCGATCTGTGAAAAATACAAAGGGGAGAGTGTAAGGACACAGGGTCCTCTCTTCTCCTATCAGCCACAGATCTCTCTGCTTGCCAGAAGATACAAAAAGGTTAAAGTGTTGCTATCAAGGAAGAAACATTTTGTGTATTTTCTTCTCATCCTGCTCCCCTACTATCAAATACTCTATTTAATTCATTGTCCCTAATTCAATAAAGTGTAATTATTATTTGACTTGATTTTGTACTTTGTCATTTCAGTTCAATTCTCAGAAAAGTGGTCTATTACCAGCAGTTGAATGTTACACAAATTTCTGGCCCAAATTACAATCTGAGCAAAATCTGTCTTTGGGTAGAAATTCTTCCCCATAAAACAAAAGAAAAATAATTATATTCACCATAATTTGTTACTGGGCTGGTACAGAGTTCAACAAAACAAATGCACTTTATATTAAATATTTGATCTGATTGCTGGGTAATTCAAAAAGTAGGGATTTTATAAGAATTTTTTAAACTGAAGCCTAACATTTTTCAGTTTAGCCAGCTTTTCAAATGTATCTGTTCTGCAAAGCGAATAGCTGAACAGGAGAGTCTTGCAGATGGAAGGCACAGATATAGCTACAGAAGAGATATAAAAAAATAATTTATTTGATTTATAGTCTCTTCCTACTTCTTTGTGTTCTTGTAGCTTGAGAAACACTTGGCTGAGTGAAGTTCTACAGTTCCTTATTTTGGAGAAATACTTATTTCGTTTTAATAAATCAGGGTTTTCCCATTTCCTCCATAAATCAGGGAAGTGAAGAAATCCTATTACTTTTCTTCCATGTACAGCAAGATGATGGAGTCTCTATTGTCTGTGTTATAACTAAAGTCAACAGTATCATCCACAAAAAAGTTGCTTTTTGAGATGCACCCAGAGACCAGTTCTTTTCTGCAGCCAAGAGGTGTGGACTCAGAGTCCCTCAGCATGAAGGAGGAGATTGCTGCTCTCAGCCAAGGCTGTAGAGGCTGGGGGGGAAATTCTCCGGGGTAATAACACTAACCAGCTTCTGTGTGATTAGGTGTTAACCAGCTTGTTCCTTCTGCTGCCAGACATTAATGATACTCAACCCCTGGAGCTCCATTTTTCTGTTTCTGTCTCTGTTCTCACAAGAGAAAATATAAAATGCTGTGCACTTCAGCTGACCTTAGCTTTGTGAGATACTGAATGTTCACCCCATTCTGTTGTAATCTTAATGCAATTTGTTAGAGAAAATAGAGAAAATAGAGCCTTCTTTCCAGTAGCCACCAATACCGCACACCTGGCATTAGCATTGGATGGGGAATACTCTAACCACTTCTCAGAGCAGATGTAACTATCCATTCTTTCCCCCAGTGAACAGTTCTGTGTCTCCATCAGAAGCAATCTCTTCATAAAATTAAATCCACTTTGTTCAGTGACTGGGCCAACTGCTCTCCAAACCCAAACAGTCGTTGCTGCCAGACTCCCACACCTTGCCGCTGTTCTCTTCCTTTTACAGAGCTGAAGATCAGATGACTTCTCTCCTATGTACTATACGATTGTAGTGGACATAAGGGTTGGAAGGGTTATCAGAAGACTGGATAAGCACATCTAGACCAGCACTTACCACCTGCATTTAGCCAGACTTGACTCTTGGGACTACAGTAAGAAAGAAGGTCAAGGTGAAGGAAGGGAAGTGGGAGACTGAAGAGACAGAGGCAGGGTTGAAGGCAGCCCCAAGGTACCACCCTCAGGCTGCAGAATGGATTAGGGTGGTTTGCTGTGGGGGTATGAGGAGAGGAAGCCAAGATGAGATCTGGGCTCCAAAAGGGCCAGCACCTTGTTTGTCTTTTTCGCTCATGCACTCACAGCTTGCTCTGCCAGCTTCTGTAGTCTGGGTTAGAGAAAGGGTGTGGAGCAGAGCCCAGGTTTCTGCAGAGTACCCTGTGGAGCTAACCACAGAATTCTGCTCTGAAGGGACTAGTTCTTCCTGCTTCACAAAGCCCTTATGGCTGCCTTACCCCAGTCTCAGCCCTGCTCCATGAGGCCAGGAGAAACTCAAGCCTGAGCTCTGGGCTCTTTCCAGCCACCCTCAAATTACTACTTCTTTCCAGTCAGCTTTGTCCAAAGAAGCTGGGTTCTGCTACCTGTTCCAAAGACAAGCCACAGCCCTTCCCAGAGCACCTTAGGGTCAAGATTAGCTGTGCCCTAGACAATAAATTCCTCAGTGGAGAATTCCTATTGCAGCTCTCAGCTTCCTTTGGTAGCTGCCTGCCAGCCCCACATCCACTATCACTCTGCTCCTCCTCTTCTCCTCTTGCTCTAACCTGAATTCCAACTCAAACTGGCACAGCCCCTGACCAGCTTCCCCTATAGTAGGAGGTAGGTCTGTGTTTTTCCCTGAGTGAACCCGGAACCTAAAGCCCTAACCCTAACCCTAGAGCTACCCTTTAGCCAGTCACCTAGCCATGGCCCAGACTGCCTCAAAGGAGAATTGACCTTGCAGCTCTGTTTCTGTCCCTAAATGAAAGCATTTCTCTCATTTCCTTTACTTACCCTCAAGAAAGCTTCCCAGCTCTTTCCCATCTGAAACATTGCCAGCAGAGGATAAAGAGTAAAAATTAAACTTAGGGTAAGAAGAAGGCTTCTTGCTGACCTGACAGACTTGCCCAATACTCTGCATAACCAACTGGGAATGTCAAATCCCTGCAGCAGTCTCCAGAGACCCCAGATGTCTCTTGGTACACTTGCCTGGTCTCCAAAACCCAAAGCGCTGGTAATAGAAAAAAAGAGAAACCAACCAGTGAATGAATAAGCAGCATTTCATGGCATCTTGCTTGATTTTACAGCATTTCCTGTACTCTCAAATCAAGGATTCTGGGAATAGAAGAGGAGGCAAAATGCTAGAACAGAGTGTACACGGCGAAAAAAAATTGGATCCTTTCATGACGCTATTATGAGAGCTGCAAAACAGTGCTCCAGAGAGGCTGCAGGTCAGATCCTCAGCTGCTGCAGCCTGAGCAGAGCAGGGCACAGCAGGGCGAGCTGCCCACGCGCCCCGCGGGCCCGCCTCGTGTGCGGGACGCGGCGCTGTGCTGCACGGCACACGCTGCACGTGTGCAACAGCAGCTGCTCACAGCACTTCCTTCACACCTGGGACTGGATCGAGGTTTAGTTTTAGATGGACTCAGTCCACACACATCATCAGGCTGATAAAGGTTTCTGTGCTGTGCATATCTGTAATACACAAAGAAGCTCAATCCTTCAATTTTATACTAATGTGAGTAGTTGTTTTTTTTTTCTCCACAGTAAAGGTAAGATAATTGTACAAAGACCTTTAGGAAGATTCTTAGGACTGAGCCCTTTAGTGTGCCATAACAAAATATTATGATATATCAGCTTTTTGGTTCTCTACACTACTATCTTGCAAAAGTTCAGAATTTAATTGGCTCATACTTTATTGTATTGATGACACACTTTAACACTGAATTGCAGCATTAAATTATATTATATTATCTAATATAATCTAATATATTCTATATATATAATCTATATATAGTATCTAATATATTAATTATATTCTCTCTAGTGATTTAAAGTGTTAGATGAAAATCACAGATACATGAGGTTGGAAGAAACATAAACGTCCTACCTTCATTGAGGAAGAATCAACTCTGTAACACATTCATGAATGAAGTTTGCCTGTCTTGTTCTTCTAAAACTATGGCAATGGGAATTCTTTAAGAAAGCTCTTCAAATCCCGAGATATACTGAGAAATTGATGATCTAACATACATCTCTCTTGCTGCAAATCAATTCTCATATTTTTGTTGGCATGGAGACGACTTGATTTTTCTCTGTGAATCTTTTACACAGGTGAAGAATGGTACCAGGTCATCTCTTATTTTCCTTTTTTTCTAGATTAAATAAATTTCATCACTCCTCTCCCTCTTCTCTAGTTAATTTTGCTTTATTTTTTTTTCTTTTAGTATTCCAAACTGGGCACACAACCTGAATAATTAGTGCTGAGTAGCACAGAGTAATTATCCTTATATTCACCAGAATTGCATTTGTTCAGCTCATGGGACAGTGAAGTCATTCCGGGGGCGAATGTTTTTTCAGCAGCATTATACTGTTGACTCATCCTCAGTTCATGGCTGACTGCAGGATCCAGAGCCTTACCTCCAGTACCACTGCCTGGCCAGCTATTCTCCATTTCACACCTCTGCATTTGACTTCTCCCCTCTAAGAGGAGTCCTTCACATTCTTTATTGAATTTGATCTTATTGATTTCAGAGCATTTCACCAGTGCAGCAAGATTGTTTTAAATTCTAATCCTGTTCGCCAAAGTGGTCACAAAGCCTTCCATCTCAATGTCATCCACAAATTTTACTCTCTATACAAATCATTACTCTCATCCAAGTCATTAATGAAGGCACTGAGTAAAACTGACCCCAGACAGACCCTTGTGGGACCTCACTTACAGTGTTCCCCTAGTTTGACAGTGAATCATTGATAATTACTCTGAATAAGTGGTATTCCAACCACTTGTGCACCTACTAGACTGCAGAGTGATTTTAGCCTGGCCTCTTTTCTTTTTTTTTTCTTTTTTTTTTCTTTTTTTTTTAGTTCAGCACATAACAACGTCACGCAGGACCACATCAAAAGCTTTTAAAAAGCCTTACTCACATCTGATGCTTGCCATATACCAGCAGCTAGGTCAGGGATGCCCCGTGTACACAGTTTATAGATGGTATCCTTGCAGTTAGATTGTGCAACTACCCTTGCAGTTAGAGTGCATCCAACTGCCAGGAATCCACCTTACCCATGCAGGCAGCAAATGATCTTCTCCTAACAACATGCAGCAGGTTTTAACTGACCACCTTCCCCCAGACACAATCAAAGGGTAGGGAGGGATTAAACACTATGAAGGATCTTTGTAGCACTTGCCCAGTAAATCCAGCACCCACAGAAAGGAATGAACTTGTGCAGGCACTGAGGGTTTTGTGGGTCAAAACATCTCAGGACAGGAGTAAGCATGGCACCCTCCTGCATGCCTCCCAGAGACATCATGTCACCAGCAGCAATAGTGGTAGGTGCCTCTGGCACTAGGCTCTTTGTCCTGAAGAAGGGCTTAGACCTATTTAACAAGATTTATTTGTCAAAAATCTTTGTTGCCTGACTGTATACTGCACATTTAGGAACAAACTGTATTTGCTTTAAAATGTTTCTTAGTGACAGTCCTAGCTTGACTCCCCTGAAAGTCACCATTTTCTTAATTTTCTCCTTTTTAATGACAGGTGCTACATTTATCCACTGAGATTTTTCTTCTAGCAGCTGTCAAAGATTATTGTTAGTGCTTTTAAGACCACTACAGTGCTTTAAATTTGCCAGCATAAAGCTCAGTGGGCCTGGCTGACTTCAATGTGTCCTTAAACATCTAAAAGGTTTTCTGTCCTTGGTTTTGGACTTTTCTACACACCTGCTAAAATGAAGCATGCTAAGTTTCTGGGTACCACTTTGATTGTGACTAGAAACCACTGAATGTGTCAATCTTTGTGTCACCTCCTTTTCTTCTCATTCCCTACCAAGCAGCAGACCTTCCTTCGGCCTTCCCCCATTTCTAACATCCTTTCAGATTTGTCATCATAATTTGTCCCTTCTGACTAATTTTGTGCCTTTCTGCATCCTTCCTATTCCGGCAGCCTTTGTCCCTGTATTCCTTTCTGTGCAGTTGCTTTTGTGTGATCCCAATGTTGTTTACCCTGCAAGGTGAACCTGGCAGTGCAGTAGGGTATTTCTGTGGTGCCAGGGCTCGGTACAGTCACAAGGACAGAAAGGAGGCTGGTCAGTCACATAGCATCTCCCTGACCTGTAACATAGTGTGTACACAATTGACAAAGCAGCTTTAGCTTCTTTAGAGCGAACTGCAGATGAAGTCATGGACTTATTATCCACTCAAGATCGTACAGCTTCACATTCATACTCTGCATGTGCCTGTGTTTGAAGTGTGGGCTACAATTGTTTCAAGTGTCTGCTCCCACAAATAACTATCTTGTAACTATTTTAGGTGGGTATGGATACACCTGCTTACCACAAGGATAGCTCCCATTTTTCCCCTGTAGATCTTAAAGCATTTACAAGGGACCACCACCTTTTCCTTTCGCAGGTGGAGGAACAGCAAGGAAAGGGCTGTGCCAAGGGCAACACAGCTCAGACTGGGTTAGGAAGTCAAACCAGTTCCCAAATCCCCACCCCACGTTCTTGCATGCAGCAGGTGAACCACTGACTTCCCTCAGTATGTGTAGAGGTCTAGGTGATACACGTGTAACTTCACTTCCATTTTAAAATGCTGCATATTATTTAGCTGTTCGGCACAGACTGCAGCACTGTGCTAATGAAATTGAAGTCTCTGTAAAATCCTATATTGCTCCAAAGTATCATTACAATAGCCAGCTTCCAAACTCTTTAAAGCTATGCTTTTGCATTTTCAAGATGTAGAACACAACAGCACAGTAATACTCCATACAACTACATTAATGCAAGTAACACTCATAAACTCGCTTATATCGGCTGAAAATAATTGTGTAGCACAACGTTTTCACTCTCTCAAAAGATGACTGCCAGCTCTAGAATGTATAATTTATTGAATATTAATTCCTAAAAGGGAATTAAATATTTTACTATTGTAACTGGTGACCATTGCAGTTTTATCCTCTCAGACAACCTGAAATCCAATTGTTTGAAAGAATATTGTTTGGCGAAAAACCACTCAGCTTCCTCACAGCCTCCCGTGGTATGCATTTGTCAGCCTTTCTCTCTCAAACAGTTGTGCTCCTCTCAGATTCCCTTCAGACCCATTATTTTCTCTGGCAGACAGTCTGGACTCTTACAGTGAGGGTGGGAGCCCGCTGGAGCTCAGCTGAGAAGCTGTCACACCGCAGCAGCATTGAAACAAGGGAAGGCAGATGTGTCCTGGTGTCCCCAGTTACCAGTAACGGCCAGTGACACTCGCCACTGAAAAAGTTTTAAACTCTTCTTGGAGTAGAGTAAATCATTCTCCCAAAAGGTGCTTTAGAAGTGTAAGATGTGAATAGTCTCCTCATTTTGCCAGCAAATAAAGGTCTGTGGCAACATACTTCTAATACAATGTGACCTCTCTGGAACTGCCATCGCATCCTGAATAAAACTCACGTGACTACAACAAACCTACTAATTTAGTAACAGACTTAATCACGTTCTAACCTGAGAAAGCCCAGTTAGACATGTAATCTGGTGCTAAACAGTCAACACAGTTTCCTTCTTCCAAGGAGTGCATAAATAAAACCATTAATGAAAAAAATTACAGTAAGACAGTGCATAAAGTGTTTTGTAGTTCTCTGCCTGCTAAAATCTTTAATTTCTATGCAGCAGAAATCCTATTTCTTCCTTGTGACATGTCAGTGTTAAGCACCGCGTTTTTCCAGAGTGAAGTATAGACTTTATTCTCTGGCTGTAACGAGTCAAGGAAACCACTAATGTACAGTGTCAGTATTTTTACCGTTATTATCTGTTTTCTGGCATTTCCGACAAGTCAAAGATCATACTAATGATGATGTATCCAAAGGTCCAGTTCAGATAATGTACCCAATGGAACAAATTCAGTTTACTATTTGATTTCACAGGTACTTAATCATACAAAACGATGCCTAGTTGGCACAGTGATAGATGAACTGGGGACAGATTAGATTTGTTAACGCTGACATTAAGATCAGTACTGTCTAGTGTGATTCCTACTCTCCTCACGCTCTTGGATGTAGGCGGTGTGATCTCTCATTCTTCAGTAGTGGGGGGATGTGAAATTAGGAACCCCAGAAGCTGACACCAAATGGTGGGAGTGCTGCTTGGTCAAAATATGTCGTTATCATGTCTGTCATCTTTTTTGTTAGAGAGCCATTTATGTTATCCAAGAGGCAATCAGCTGTGCATGGAAAACCTGAGACGATTGTTACAGATCTCATGGTTTTTAATGTTACTAAATGCAAATTGTATGAAAGACAGTAAAAGCTTTGGAAACTCCTTCATGAATTGCTGGCTGGAAAGAAGTGCTGGTCAATTTGTGATAGGACAGCTTGCTTAAAAGTTGTGACAGAAATAAGGGTCAGAAATGCAGGAACTATCTTGAACTTCAAACAGAACCACAGCTAGCCACATCTGAGACACTTCCCTTCTGCTGGAAGGGAACAAGCCACACACCAGTGGGGCAAATTAGACTCCTGGTTTTTTATGGATGAGACATCTTAAAACTCAAGGTGAAAGATAATAGGGCAACTAGAAAAGAACCTGTTGTTAAATCTGCCCTAGAATTACATTTTAAGTTTAAATTACTCCCAGTTATTCTCATTTTGCAACCTTGTAATTAGAAGCTTGACCTTATGCCTGGCTGGAATGAACCTCTAATTTGATTAATGTTTGCACTTGACTAGTGTTGATGACAAGCCCAGGTGAAGCTAATAAACATGAGAGTGGTTTGTGAGATAACTCAAATGCATCCATATAAAGGGGCATAAAGAAGGGTTTTCTGGAGAAATGGCTCCCCAAGGTAATTATAAAGACTCAGAACACGGAGTGTGCTGCTTTGCAGGTACAAAAATTAATGGGGGGGTAGGGGGATGTAGAGTGGGGACAAGAGTTCTCAGGTGTTTGATTGCAGAAAGCAGCCTGCTCTGATAGACACAGGCCAATGTCTCTCTCCAAGGAAGAGAGGGCTGAAATATATCTCACAGTTGCAGGAAGCACTCAGACTGCTCCTTAACAACCCTGCATTTGAAATTGTACTGTCAGCATCTCCGTGAGACAGTCCAAAAAGCAGGATTTTCACTTTGCAGCAGCTTTCCCTTTTGGTTTGGTTTTTATATCATTTTCATCAATTTCAAGCAAATCCAGAAACATCTTTTTCTCTGGCAAACTGGGCATTCGAGGAAAGCTTCACTTAGAATACCCTGATTTATGATGCACCCTAAACAAAATAACCTTCCTGATGTGGCAGTAGCTCCACCGGGCAGGCACACCTGTCTGTCTCAAGACTGCTAACCACACTTAGAGCATCATAAAGTCCTGAAGTCTTGTTCCTGTGGTGCTTTGACAGGAATCAAAATATTTTTCTATGGGAATTCTGCCTTCCATGTGACAACAGTTTGTTGAAAAGCAGCTTGCTAACTGCAGTCTCAATTCCCCTTGAAAGCATTTGTTCTCCTGCCATACACAGTCCATCCCAGCCAGGTCTGTGACCCGTGGAGTGGGGAGTCCATTGCTCACTCAGCCTTAGAAGGGCATGTTCTAGAGAATGAAAGATTAAGATTTATTGTGGTGAAACTGCCTATAAGTGCAAATAATTTAGCGCTACGTTAAAACAGTGATTAATTTAGCCCATAATTTCAAGAAATGAAGCAACACTCCCTGACAAAGCCTCAGAAGCTATAATTTATAGCAGCCCTCCCAGTTAGCAGCCTTGAGAGCTATGAACATCCTCAGTCCTGTTAGTATCTTCACTGGACTCCCTACTGAGCGTCAAGGTCTCCTGGTATATTCTCCTGTGAGCTGTAAACAGAGATTTTAAGGACAGGTTCTCATGTGGTCTGATCTGTTCTACGTGTCACTCTCCTTTTTCAGTAAGGTTACTGACACTTAAACGTCCCTGCTGAAACATAAGTCTTCCCTTACCTCATCATTACAGTGACAAAATCCCTTGTTGTGGGCTCATTAATTTCATGCTCCGTGGTGCTGCCTTTTCCCTGCATTTTTCTGCTATATTGGGATAATAATAATCAACTTCCACAACTGATACAATCCGCAGACACAAAGACTTCCCTGCTGGCTTTCCATCGCCCACCACATCTCATTTCAAGCTCCTCTTTCAACCTCGGTGTCCTCCATGACCTCATACCTTACTTCACCTGTTGTCACCTCTGATGCACTCCATCCCTCCCACGTGCCCGGTGGATCTCACCAAGCCAGAGAGTACCAGCAGTCCACTCTCTGTGGTATCAATTATGCCTGAATCATATTTTCATCCTTTTCTCAACCCTCTTTCCCACTGCTTCAGCAGTGTGGGGAGGCCAGTACCCACAAAGTGGTATTGGAGGGAGAATACAGCATTGCCTGTGCCTTTCTCTTAAGACTTTTAAAAAGAGGATTACTACGCTTAATATCTGCAGGAAGGAGGGTAGTGTAATGCCCTAGCTATCTAACCAGGCATGTTTACGCCTCCAGCATGATCAAACCTTCCCCTTTTCATTTTCTTGCTTCTTTTTTTTTCCAGTCAGAGATGTGGTCTCTTCATGTCACTTTCAGATTGGAGAAAACATCAGTCCCACTGATGTAGAAGTATCCCAAAAGCCTTCAGCCTTCCTGGCACCACGTGATTAGGAGCATTTAGATCCTTAAGCATTATCCAAGCTCAAGTTTTTAAGTATGTAGCTAAAGAGTTATACATACTGTTAATTGTTTTTGTAAGTAGATGGGAAAATCTGAAAACTGAAGATGAAAAACCCCACCCAACCTGAAAATGTTGTTTTAAAGACTATGCATTGCACTTCTAATGCAGATAGCTGTGTCTTACTTAAAGGTAATACATGATGGTTGAAGATGAAAGGAAACATGAGGCTGCTACTCTGAAAGGTGGTGAATTTTCTCCTCAGGTACCTATGTGTTAAGCCTAAATGGTTAATCCCTATGGCTTATCTGACCAGGTAGGGAAAAATAAGTGGGTCACAGAAACCGAGCACTGGAGACCATTCGGTTCCTTCAGCAAACCTAAATGTGCAAATTTCGAGAACCGCAGGATGATCAGAAGCGTTTGCTGCTCGTCACTCCCCACTGCCGGGCTACCCGATGTCTCGGAAGGCTCCCGCACACCCACGCACACGCCAACCTCTGCTGTCGGCAGCGAGCCGCGCCGGAGCCGAGCGTGTGCCCCGCCGCCTGCACCTGCAGGACGCGTTTCCCGGGGCAGGGCTGCAGCCGAGGCTCGCATGCAGGGCTCCTTCCCCAGTACGTCACTGCGCCGGCTGCGGCCGTGCCAAAGTTGCGCTCCGCTCCGCGCCCTGCAGCGGGAGCGCCGGCCGGGCTGGCGGGGGCTACGGGGGACGCCTGCCCGAGGTTGGGACCCACAACGGGGACTCCCGGGTACCCCCGCCTGAGGTTGGGACCCACAACGGGGACCCCGCCCGGGGTCGGGACCCACAACGGGGACTCCCGCCCGGGGTTGGGGTGCCTTGCCCCGGTGCCTGCCCCACGACCCGCTGCTGCGGCACGGAGCGATCGCCCCCCGCCGCGGGCACGGCGCCCACCCCGCCCGGCCCGGGGCAGCGCCGGCTCGGCACCGCGAGAGGCTGGCACCCTGCGCATCCCCCTCCTCGACCGCTCCCGGGGGAGCCGCGCCGTCGCGCCCACCTCCTCCC
>VZTG01009130.1:688737-912143 GCA_013397845.1 Melanocharis versteri
ACGGCGCTCCCGCCTGTCCCCAGGCGCCGCCGAGGCGCTCCCGGCGTGCGAGTGTGCACAGGCATGCGGCACGGCACTCGCTCCCGGTCGCCCACCCAGCCGCTCCGTGCAGCAGGTCCCGGGGTCTCTGGAGACCACCTGGGGACCCGGTGGGCTGTCCCTGCTCGCCTGCTGTCGCCTCTTGCAGCCGGCTGAGGTAAAAGTGACGAAAGAACGGCGCCCCGCAACGCAGCTGCGACTGCCTTTACCTGTGCGTTCACCGGCTCGTTGGCAAACTTTGGTGTTGGGCGGTGAAAATCTCGGTCGTTGCAGCCAAACTGGCTTGTTCTACACTCCCATGCTGGAGACCAGCTACCACCCAAAGTGAAATACGGCTGGCGACCGCTGAGTTGGGTACTTAGTCACTGGATCCACTTCCCAGCATGGGTGATGTTTTAGGTAGTTCTTTAGTAGTACTTTAAACGTGGGTGGGAAGCAGTTTTCTCTGGTAATCCTTGATAGCTACTGGTGACCCAGATGTTAAGAGGGGTTCACCAAGTAATAAGCAGCATCACAGATTTGGTGCTGGTAGGCTTTCAATATATGGTGTTGTGTTTGAAGTTTTCTGACTTGCTGTTCAGTTCTGAACGCTCTACCTCTGCTTCTCCCCTTGTCAGAGTATTTTAATAATGGGGGTAAAGGCACGGATTCTGTGGTGTAACAGTGTCATTAGCTGTGGAGCTGTTTTTGTAACTTTTACCTGGATACCAGGTTGTGTTTCACACCTGTGAGTGCCACATGACCAGACTAATAAAATTATGGCAGCTGAAGAGTAGCAAGTGCTAGATTTTTAAGTGACCCTGGCTTCTGGTTCTCAAAGGGTAAGTGAGCATGAGAGAAGAGCCAATGCTGTGTCTATTTTAAGTTCATGTCTTTATATTGCTCCTCAAAAGAGAATGATCCTACTGACACATTTTTGGGTTTCGCCTTCCTGTTCCAGTCAAGGTCCTGTATTTATTCAAAGTCTGTTTTGTGGTTTTATGTGGATTTTATTTTTTCTTTTTCACAAGACAGAGTTAAAACTCAAAGAACTGAATGCCTAAGAATAAATCCTACCTTCCTATAGAAAATCACACATATAATACCGTCTCCTTGCTCGACCTCTCCGTGAGACATAAGTGTAGTCAGAATGAGATGCTCTCGTCTTGCAGTGGTGGTAGTAAATACAAAATTACGCACATGTGCACTCTCTGATCACAAGCAAGTGGATAGTTTATGCATGTAACGCTCAGTATACCTGGCTCCCCAACAGTGTGTAATCATTTCCATGAGCAGTTTTCAGTGTGTTACTCGTTGTGTGCGCCAGTGCCCAGCATGGCCAAACTGTGCAGGATGGACCATCGTAGATTCAACTCTGTCCGCAAAGTAGCTCAGGACCCAATCCCGAAAACAAACCTGTGGTGGGGATCTCTGTGGTCTAGAGTTACCCACTGATCTTGTGACTAAAAAACCAGAAAAAAAGCACAAGGTACATTATAGTAAACTGCTGGATACCAATCTCTTAAGGTTTAGAGCAAGGTGAAGGATGAATTGTTTTGTTTTGTTTTGCTTTTGAAGGTTTAGTCCTTTATTAATTATTTCCTTGATTTCTACAGTTGTATGCTGTCAGACTGTAGAGTAGATTGTCTCATCTTACACATTTTGCCCAGTATAAATCCATTCAGAATTGCCTTTAAGGGTCAGCACTGATCTAACTTCCATTCCAGGCAAATAATCAGATATAATTGCACTGAAATCAATGAATATATACAGACATGAAGCTGTGAGAAGAAAATGGGCCTCATGGTGTTTTATATTTGTATAGCTGAAAGCCAAAAATAGCTGTCATAAACACAGCATGTCCTTTTGGAAGAAACAGTCAATGCCTACCTTAGAGTTGTCCAAAAAGTTTCTTGTGTTTCAGCAGCCTTGGGTTAGAAAAGTGAAGGCAGCAGTCTTGGAATGAGAACTGTTCCGGAGAAACTTTTTGTTCCAGTGACTAATCTCCTTCTCCTTAATTCCGTGTTGTTAATCTTAGCGTGCACATGTCCACACTATTAACATTTGGCAAGGACTGCTTTCTCAGGGTTCCTTGAGTGTGTTGCCGGGTGTAATAGGGTTAATTCCAATGACCGTATTTTAAACTGATGTTCTTTACATTAATTATATATATTCCTATCTCTAGGCTTAACAGCAAAATGTAAGTGGTATGGAATGTTACATTCCAATTAGTTTTGCAGTGCAAATGGGGAATATAGTTGATGGGTAAGTCTGACATGTACTGCATGACTTGTCATGTTTTTCCTGGAGAGAGGGGAGTCTTGGGTCTGAGTCACCATGGAAGAACATGGAGCCCCGCAGGCATAGAACTGGTGCAGTGGAGTGATGAGTCAGATCTCTTATCTTTAAATTCAGTATTATGTGGCATTCATGCATGGGGTGCATCACATTCATTGTGCACCTAGGCGAGTAACTAACAGGCAGAAAACTCACTTAATCAGACCTCTGACTCGCCTTTTCTTTGCAGAGTTGGTCCTGCTTCTATGGAAATGAAAGGCTGCTGGTTAGGATCATGTAGGAAATCATGGTGTATTAACCTGTGGAGCAAATCAGCTCTGCCAGGCTATACCCAGTCATTTCTTACATTGTTTCAAGTCCGTTAGTAATATGACCTAATACTTAAATTTTCGCTTTTTGTGTTTTAGAGTTGAACCAGCTTTTTCAGACTTCTGAAACTGTATAAAGAATAGAGGAGTAAGAGCAGTGTTGCATCTTCATAGACCCCAGTATTTGTTAAGCCAGATGACTTCATGAGCATTGCTGTGGAATGTCAGGATTGTTTCTTTTTCCAGAGGAAACTGATGTTACTGCTAAGCTAACGAAAATAATTGAAATTTCTTAGAAGTGGTAGCCTCAGAAATATGTTAAACAGCTAGAGTGAAGACTTGCCCACGCAGCTGTTTTCAGAAACAAAACAAAGCCTTACATCAGAGGTGTCTTCACTTAGACACTTACTGTGAACTTCCTTGAATAGCAATCATTAATAACGCCATCCTCTCAAGCTAATGGAGCATGAAGGTTCCTTGATTTATAATCATTTGGGAGCAGATGCTTGAAATTCTGTCCACTTACACAAACAGCACAAGAATGACACTTTTGCTGAAAATCAGGGGGAGGCTGGGGGGAAATTATGTATGGAACTACCAGAATGGCCCGGAACAGTGTAATGCAATGTCTCTCTCTTCAATGTCATTACAAAAGCTACTAGAGGGACTGTGTTTGGAAAAAATAACATGAGGTTTCTATTTGAAGTTCTGTTCATAGCAGAACATTATTGATCTGTACATTTTTAATCTCCTGTATGTAGCCAGTCACCATTTTGTGATTGCCACAGATGTTAGCACTGGTTTTGGGTAGGGGGTGTGTATGTGTTCATGGTCTTGCAGAAAAAGCTTCTGTCTCATCACATTGCCTTAAATTGGGAAACTGTTACAATGAAGACATATTGAAAAACATGCAGGAAAGATATGTGCAAATTTAGATCTAAGTCGTACAAATTCCAGTTAAAGCATAAATGCGTCATCTGTTTTTAAGTTAGATGAATCTATTGTATTCTTTAGATGTATAGATATCTGTAGTGTCACTTGTGGAGAAATCAGTGCAGGGATGGTTTAGCAGTCTCAGCAACTGAGGTAAAATGCCAAGCCACTTGTTAGAACTTGGAAATTTCAGTGGTCTTTGTGTGCTGGTATGGAGATGGCCAGATATGAGACTAATCGTCCTGATGCTGTTCACTTCAGGAGAGCCAGGTTTTTGGCCTGCTGCTTAAGACAGACAGGTCTGAAATGTATGGGGCAAAATCCTTCCCTCAATTATGATGACATAAATCCAGTCTTTGTGTGCTTTCTCCGTCCCGCTGAAGAGAGAAGGAGATCACAACTGTTCGATTTACCTATGACATATCCACAGCTGCTGCTAGGGAGTGTAACTTTACTATAAAATGTGTGATGTCATCTCCTCTTGGAACCACTGTATTTGTACTGATTATGTGAGAAGTACCACTGACAGTTCACATGCCTGTGCATATGCCACAAGGACTCAGAGGGAAATCCTGAGCTGTACCTTTTATTGTACAGAGGCTGCATTTTTATAGGGATGCTTCTCTGTATAGGCAGAACAGCCTGTAAAGGGAAATACAGTGATTTCTATAATAGTTCAGAAGAGATTACAACTTAACAGAATTCCATCCTATAACGTACAAAGTACAAAAATAAAGGCTCTTTTCAGTTAAATCTTTCACCAGATTGATGTCAAGAAGCAATGCAATAGCTCAAATGATTTGGTCTTTTTTAATCTTCTTAGCTGGAAGAGATGTCAGAAGAGCCATTCAAAATTGAAGTAGAAGATACATGTGGAATTTCCTCATGTAGTGGTCTGGATGTCTGCTTATTTTGCTTAAGAAGAAATTCAGACTTCAGAAGCACACTTGATTTTCTTTTCTCTTGGTGCTGACAAGCTCTGCCTTGGCTTTGTTGTCTAAAGAGGTAACAGCAATTAAAATGTCTTGTGATGGCGATGTCTATAAACTGTTTTGTGATCTAAGTATCGTAATGTAAGATTTTTCTGACCTGATTAAAATCAACAGGGGAAAGAATCTTTCAGCATTATCTCCAGCTTTTCAAAAGCTCAGCTGGGACTTCCTCCTAACCACTGAGTCCTCACACAGCAGGTGTGAGTGGAGGCTCATTTAACTGGTAAAACTCCTCCATACTGAAGTTTGACCATGTTGGTTTAAATAAAAGCGTGATATAATTTTGCCCTTGGGCCTTCCTGAGGAGCAGAGGAGCTGCTGGTTTAGTGCCAGAGTTTGCTTGTCATGCTTACGGGTGAATAGACCCATTGAACAATGAGACCACGTTGAACTGTTCATCTTGGCTCATGCAGGGAGACGGAGCTGTGTCCGCATCCTACCTGACACCAGGGAGGGTGGGTGAGCTGGTTCCGTCCATGAGAAAGAGCCACATCGAGAGGTTCTAAAGCAGGCTCCTAGTGGCCAAGTCCACAGGTGCCTGGAGGAAATGAAAAGTAGAAGATAAAGTAACATTTCCTGCATGTTATTATTGTCATTGAGAGATTAAAATCTCAGAGCAAACCGTGACCCACCTCTGTCTTTGCACAGCGCCAAGTGTAAAAGTAAAGGTCAGCTTTAAACAGAAATGTGAGAGGGAGCAGCATGCACAAGGTTATCTTCCTGGAAAGATTTGGGCTGAACTGAAGATCTGATGCATGTAGTTCTGATCTTGACTCCTGGTTCCCAGGCAACTGGAGTTACTCACCACGTCTGCACGTGTGGGGAGGGAGCTGCCTTTTGTAGGCCATTTGTCTATGCCCTTGTGCCTCACCGAATTGCCCTGTAGAGTGGCTATTTACATCTAATGAGTCGTCTCACAATTGCCCTGTTGTACTTGATTGGTGCCAAAGTCAAAGTTAAATGATGGTTGGCCTGTGCTGAGCCACAGCAGCATTGTCCACTATAATCACCTCCACAAAGTAGGGCTGGATCACAGTCTGAAGTACCAGTCAGCTCTCCTCTTTTCTTTCCTCTTCAAAATGCTTTGGGGTGCA
Organism: Melanocharis versteri; assembly: GCA_013397845.1. Taxonomy (NCBI): domain Eukaryota; kingdom Metazoa; phylum Chordata; class Aves; order Passeriformes; family Melanocharitidae; genus Melanocharis; species Melanocharis versteri. Next base: position 694,381 of record VZTG01009130.1, read on the forward strand.
TGCCAGTGGTCGTGCTCCCGTGGTGTGCCACGCAAACTTGAGTGGCGCTGGGAGGCTTTCGTCCCTGGGGAAAGGAGAGCTCTTGGCTGCCCACCAAAGCCCATCACAGCTTGACAGTTCCGCTTTAGAGAAATGGACTGACCAACTTCTCGGTGGGCAGAGTGCCAGCCTGGCAGATGGGCCTGAATGTGGGCAGCCAGCAGAGCGCATACATGTGTGTAGATGTAGATAATTGTATGTATGGGCATAATAAATAGGCATCTTTGCAGTTTGAGAAAAGGTGCTGAAGCGAAAGACTGAGTACCGAAGCAACGAGCCTGAAGAGAGACTTCTTTTGGAGAGCGGGCATGTTAGAGTGCTCAGAGGAAGGATCTGTGCTTTCCTTGTTGCTCTCAGCTTGCAGTTTTGCAGATTATATAATAAACAAAGGAGGCTATTTAGTCTTTTGAATCCAGGCAATCTTGTAACTACAACTGGAAATGTGGAAAATGACACTTTACTGCAGTGAATTTCCTTACAAACCACTTGGAGCTTGCTACCAGCTCAGATTCTACCAACACAGTACAGCTAGTACAGCTTGAGATCAGTGGGAATTTGTGCTTGCCATCCTTTTTGTTTTGAGTTGCGTTTTAAAGCGTGAAATACTACAATGATTAAGAGTTGCATGGAAATCATTTGTCAGTACAAAATGTACCAAACTTTCTTTGTAGGTCATAGCTTCCAAAATCTTTGTGTAGTTAGCTGGAGTCCCTAGCTAAGCCCCTTCCATGGATGGCAGTCAGCTAACACATGCATGCAGGCCATATATTAATTGATAGTTAAATATGTATAATTGTTTTGAAGACATTAACATTAGTTGCATCTCTACAGAAAGGACATAGGAAAGTTAGGTGACTTGAACATGTCTGCACATGGATTTGGTTGCAGAAGCCCATTTCCCTAATTTTATAGATCCGATGCTGGAGAATCACCTGGCCTTGCTGTCCCAGGGCACACAGGTTTCTTGCTTGAAGGTCCAGCTCTCACTAGGAGAGAGCACTTGTGGATTGCAGGATGAATAGCATCACATACCCAGCTGGAAATTGCCATAGGCTTCTCTTAAAATCCTGGAAGGTCTGTGGATGCAATTTTTCTTGAGCGGGTAAGGCAAACCAAGGATCTGTGATTTTTGGCAAAATCCGTAATGAGCTCAAGGTACTCTCAGTATAAAAGTAGAGATTCAGCTTTATCTTTCTAGGATCCTTAAGTTAGATTAGCTGGAATTATTGGGATAAGAAAAATCTTTTCTCAAATCCTGGAAATAAATGACATTTGCCAGATCTAATGTAATCCCTTTATGCTTAACCTGAAGACATGGCAGCTGCCTGTGTGACTCCCAAATCAGGTACTGCTGATTTCTAAGTGCACACAGTCCACAGAGAAATTTTGCAAGCCAGCACATTAAATGCACTGGCAGACATAGGGAGTGTGTTTTGGCTTAAAGAATGGGACCAGGCTTTTGTTGGGGACTGACCTACCTGGCGAGGTGTCCAAAATGAGTGCGAGGAAAGCACTATTCTGAAGAGGGGAAATAATGAGGTAATTTCTTCAGGCATGGATTTCAAAAAGCATTTAAAACTCCTGCAGGTTTCAGAGGCAGGTATTTGCTCCTGTAATGGAAATGATAACACCATTCCTGGTCTGAGTATGATGTCTGATGTATACACACACTTTTATTAACTTCTTATTCTTTTTTTTAGGCTTCCAGACGTGTTTACCATGTGACTCCGATCGTTTTTTCGCTTCTTAAATATTAACCAGAACAAGCAGTTTAATAGTGATATGCACTAGTTAATGGGAACTATAGAAATTTAAATCCCCTGTGTTGGAATTCTGCAGGTTTTGACTCATTTAAACCCTCTCTCCTTAGCCCACATCCACCATTTCCCTTTGTGCAGGCTAGTAGGAATGCAGCCTTGAAGTCTCAAGGGGTTTTTATCAGTTTTCTTATCGCTTGCATTCAGCTGCTTCTGGTGGGACTGTTAGAAAAACACAGGTGTAGTTCTTCAAAGGACTGGAAGAGGACAAAGGGATAGAAAAACAGGATGCAGGAGGAGGAGGAGGTGGGTTGTTAAAAGGGGAAAGTGGGATGGAGAAAAATAGTGTGTGAAAGGAGAAAAAAAATGCAAAAGGGAAGGGTAGGAAAAAAAAGCCTGGAAACAGCAAAAAGAAAAGAAGGAAGGAGAGGAAAGGAGAAAAAACCCAATCAGATCATCTGATGAGAAGGATGTACTGGGTTAATTAAAATTAGTACATGGTCTAGCTAGGTTCCTTTTCTCTTAACATGACAGATCACGACCGATTTTGCAAAGGCTTATTTGGCAAAGGGTCTCATTTGACCTTACAGGACTACTTGCAGGAGGAATTCTCTCCAGAAGACCAGTGTTAGCAGTAGCAGGGTCAGTTTGCTGTGTGTTTTAAGCCCACAGACAGGACATTGGAAGCTGAACTGCATCACGCTGTGCTCTGTATAACCTTCTGCAGAGAAAGGTGACACATACTGTAAATACTGCAATATTAGAGGGACTACAAAAGTAGTCCCTGTTTCTCTAGACAGATGTAGAAGATTTAAAAGCAGTCAGTGTTCGTGAACACTGCATTTCTTAAAAGGCACTTTGCTAATTTTTCCTTCATGACCCCTCTTTATGAATACCTTCATGTTTTGGTGAAAGGTATATTTTATTTGTCCCATTGTAGTGCTCTTCTGTATTTCCACAGGGAGCGCTACCTTTCTTAAACCCCGGAAGCCCCATATTATCCCTGCTGTTTGCGTTTACGCAGAAGTGTTACCTATCTTCATTCTAAAAACAAGCTGGCAGAATGATAATTATTCCTGCACAATTTGTGGCTTTTTTTTTTTCTTTCAACATATGAAAGCACATAGTAGGGCTTATAAAACTCTCTTGATTTGTTGTAGGCAATCAGACTTTTGATGGTGCACTTGACTATCAGAACAAATGACTTCTTTACCATAATCTCTGTTCCAAATAATGAATGTAATGTTAGTGGGCTTAGTGAAGCAGTGGGTTATATTACAGTGACTGCAAAGCATGAAAACCTACTGTGTCTTTCCGTCATAAAAAGGCCCTGCCTTTGCTGTAGATCCTGTGAAGAATTTGTAGAGATACTTGAAAGGATAAAACACTGTATAAATTCCTAAAGTTCAAAGAGAAAATACCACTCAGGATAAAAAAAGGGAGCTTAGCCCAGCAGCAGCTTAACCATATATGACAGATCTAGTGCTAAGTCCTGCGCCATCAATGCAAATGCTTCTGGAGTTCACCAAGTAGCCAAATGGAAAGACTAGAAGAAAGGCTTTGAGGATGCTGACCTGGGGAGAGGGGCAGAAAGAAAAGTCACGTGCTTCCCAATAAATGACTCTTATTCTCTGGGCAGGGCATGAACAGGGAATGTTTAAGATATGCACAGCTAGATTTGTGTTGCATTTCCTGTGAAAATTACTTTTGAAGGCATTAATATGTGTTTGACTATATTTCTGTGCAAGTATTGCTCCATAAATGAAGTTGGGAACCATGGAAGTTGGGCATCCTGTTAGAATAACATAGGGATAGGTTATACCAGGCCTAAACAGTGCTTTTGAGTGCTGAGAGTTAAAAAAAATCATTAGCTGTGCCCTCCTTTGGTTGCCGTATAATGACGTGAACATTGGATCAAACCTGATCACCTTCAGGCCATGAGGGTAATCAAAAATGCAGTAAAAAGGCTGGTTTAGAGGTCGCACTACTTCTAGATACTTCTCTTTGACCTTCAGTTGCCTCCATACATGTCCTGGACCCAACTGTTTTCTTGTCTTGCCAGTTCCACACAGAAACATCCCTTAGTACAGTCATGCCCCACGCTGGCCTCCCTCCTTCCCCCTGCGGCACAGAGCTGCTCTTGTGTGCTCTTGTCCTCTACAAGCCCAAGGATCCTTTCCTGTCCTGCCAGAGGCACCTGGATTTAAGCTGCTCTGTCTTAATCACTGCCACACGTTGACTGTGGATGGCCTATGAACATGCAAATCATCTCAGTAATTGCTTGCACGGGTTGTCACACAGAACGACACAAACCCTGGTGGCTTTGGCAGGTTGCTGCTGCCGTAGATGTGCAGGGACAGCTTGTATGAGTGTCTGAGGAAAGGAATGACACAACAGCGTTTTAGCAGCTGTGCTGCTACCAGGTGCTGTTTCAGACTTCTTACCCAGTGCTCACAGTCACGTTTCAAGTAGTGAGAACCTTTGGAAGGTGGGAAATTATGTTGGATCTGGAAGACCTTAATGCTAAATAAAATGAAATGGACACATTTCATGCTGAGTGCCATCCTAGGAAAGTAGGTGTGAGGTTGTAGTCCCTGCTGTGAGATGAGCATGCTCGTTACAGGCCATATTGTGGCTTTCTGGCCCTTGCTGGTGACCACAGGGGTAGAAATGGTTCATATTGCTTTTGTTTATTCATAGGAAGAGGAGCAAAGATGGAGCTGCATCTCTGTTCTGAAGCTAAAGTGTAGGCTAAAGGTATTCTTCTTTTCTCATGAATTTGGGGTTTTTTTAGGAGACTGCAGCAGCATATTCTAAGCAGTCACAGGAGCTTTAATGACAGCTGTTTTGCTTGAAAGCCTATAGCTGTCAGTGTCTGTAACATGGTTTGATGTAATCCTTTGGATTTCCTCATGTTTAAAAAAGCTGCAGTCTTCTTTGCCTACTAAAACACATTTAACAGTTGAAATTTTAGCAGTGAATATTTCTAAAACCTGCCATTTTGCACATACTGTGTTTTGATGATCCTGCTGTTTATGTATTTTTAATACATTTCTCACCTTAACCTGAACATCCAATTAAGGACATGGCTGAAGAAAATAGGGGAGATTGGAAGAAAAAGAAGCAGAAATAAAATAATACCAGCAGAAACCATAGTAGTCCCATATGTCTATGCCATTTGCTGCTCAAAACCAAGGAAAAAGATTTAAAAACAAAGTTGTCTTTCAGAGCAGAGCTTACGCCTATGAGTCAATGTCATCTTACTCCTCAGGTGTCTAGAAGGTTTGTCCTTGAAACCCAGATTGCCCTTACATACACTGACACGTGTTTTGCAAGACCTTGAAATTACGCAGCGGAAGGAGAGCTGAAAGCTGCTGCCAGAGCTACAAACGGTCACGGTTATCCCATGAACCTTTAATTCCATGAGCTCTGGTGCTGCAGATGGGAACCGCGGGCTGCAGGCAGGTGGTTGGCACCGCTGGGGTGGCTGCCCCTTTGGCCAGGTGGGGAAGTGCAGGTGTACCACTGAGGGCAGGATGCAGATAGGATCAGTCCTTTGACATCAGCAGCTGGACTGTGGCTCACCTCTCTTTTTTTTTTTTTGCCCAAAATGCCGCACATTTTCTCAAGCAGGAATACTTGATAGGGGACAGTGTCGACTGGCGTGGTGGGTCTTGTGGCTGCCTCAGAATGCAGAGGAGAGTGGGGATTTAGGACCTGACTTCAGCACTCCTGAGTTGGCTATTCGGAAACCAACCAGGGCACTTGAATTAGCTGCCATTTTTTCCAGGGGATTCTGTATGGCCTCTGCTTAACAGAGAGAAAAAGCAATGTTGTCCCATTGGTATTACGGTTTACATCCCAATTTGTTGAAACCAACATGCCAAGCTACGAAGAAACTTGTTCCATCAGATCCAGTTGCCCAGTATTATCAGCATCTAGCTGGATGGCTCTCAAGGGGTTCTGGGAGGAGGGGGGAAAGGGTGTTTGTTTTTTCGTGGTGGTATTCTTCCTTTCCTTGCTTTTCTTTGTTTTAACTTCTTTCTGCTGAAATGACAGCAAAGCTTGCATGTTGTTGTAGTTAGGTCTTCATGCATCTATTTCCATTTAAGGAGTGCAAGATACTGAGCCAATCTACGTTTTTCTAGTGGTCTTCAAACACAGTAATCAAGAACAATGTGTTGCTTTGTTTGCAAAACCCCAAACCAAAAGGTTATCACTTCTTTGTCTCTGACAGGCTCACAGCAGTGGAACTTCCTGGGCCTCTTGCTGTCTACTTGGCTAAGTCCAAAGAATCCCTTGTTAACAAGGGGCTAAAAATTCATTATTAATATATTTGCTCTTTATGCTTTACCTCATATTGTATTATACTTGTATTTGGAAAGAACACATCAGTGATTGGAACATAATTTAGGGAAGGTTTTTAAATGGTGTTAAAGTGTTTAAATTGAAGCTCCAGCATACACTCATACACAGTCCTTGAATTATCAAAACATTTGTTAGTGTTTGTTATGTGAGCAGTGTGGCTGGAAGCTCAGACCTTGAAAAGGCCTTTACTGTTTTTTTCACAGCTTATTTTTCACAGTTTATTTGTTTTGTTTCCTTTTATTTTTGTTTTTAAAGAAGAGGATCCTCCCCTACCTTGCAACAGCTGAGCATTTGATGTGACTTTGTTTTGGAAAGTGGTGACACCCACTTGCATACTATTCGTGAGTCGTCAATGTCATTAGATATTAAGGTATTTAGCTGGATTTTGAAATACAAGGTTCTTCTCTGTGTTGTCTGTGCATCTGTATTAACTGTCTTCTTAACTTGTGTTTTTCTACTTGGCTAGTACTCCTAGCAGAAACTCCCACAGCAGTTCCTTCTAAAACTCCAGCATTTGTAACTGTACTGTTACCATTGGGTTTTTTAATGTTCTATTTTTAAATCTCCCTTTTAAAAAGAAAATACATGGAACAGTTATCAAGAAATGTAGCAAAACAACTACCCTAGCTCCTAAGCCTTTTAAGCAAAATACAAAGCAGTACAGCTAATCTGTGCCTTCTTATACAAAAGGAGAGTGTAACACACAATCTAGGCAGTAGATCCTTAGCTCCAGAAGTTCATACAGCCCCAGTAAAGTCACTCTTGAGGGAATCTGCTATGACCATTCCCTGTGTGTTTCCTGTGAAGTATCCAGTGCATACACTGGGGCAGGATCAAACTGCACCTGCACCAGACAAGGGAAATAAGTACCTGAATATATGCAAACATGCATGTCTGCAAAGGTGGGGTGACAGGATTTCTTGGCATACTGGGGAGAGTTGGTGAGGAAGGAGCCAGTGGTAATTAAAAAAAAAAAAGGTACGGAATGAACAGCAGCCTTTCGGAATTATTTGTAGAGTGTATCACAAGAACACAACAGCTAAGAGTAAGTCAACGTCCTAAGAACATGGATTGCAATGGGCAGAGTCCATTTCAAATAGTGTGGAGTCCATACCTGCATTAATCCCAGAGAGACTTGTTGCAGTAGGGGGGGATATTTTGAGCGCCAGGAATTGTTCTCTTCTTCTCAGTGACCTGACTGAGGGTGAACACATTTCCCATTTGTAACTGGAGTATACTGTCAGCCCAAAAGTCAGCCAGTGTGTCACTGTGGGTCTTGAAGTTCCAAAGAGGTGGGAGTTCATCCATTGTTTTATTTACCAGCCATATAAATTTGTTTTCTTTAGTATTTAACTATTGCATTCCCAGATAACACTGATCACTGCTAAAAGTAATGATTTGGTTTTATCATATTTAAGTGTATTTAATAACATTGTGAAAAAACAAATGTTTCTATTTCTGTCAGTACACCTCCTTTCTAACTTTTGCAGCGCAAGTAGGAAAAAATGGTATCGTGAAAACTTTGGGAGCTGATATTAGAGCTGCCTTTCTGTGGGAATTTCTGTCTGTGATCCCAGGTGGTTTAGCATGACTGAGCTGCCAAGTTAGCCCCTGGGTGCAGAGGGAAGGCTTCAAGGCTGAATGATAAGAAGTTATGTCCTTCCATGTTTTGTACACTTATTTCCTCTATTATTTTCCTATCCGAGCACTTCAGATGATGAGAACAACTGGCAAACATTTTTTCTTGTTTGTTTTTTAAGTAGTCTTGAACTGACAAGACAAGAAATCCTTAGACCAAAGGACAGTATTTTTCAGGAGGCTGCAAATGTCTGAAAGTAGAGATGCAGAATGTGTTTACCTCAGCCATGATTTTACTGCCATAATAAGATTTTTTTTTTGCTTTGCTGCATACACCAGGACTTTAAGATTACGTTAGCTTATGCTGAGCTAAATCCAGATACAGGATTTGGTTGTAAAATGTACAAGGGGAGGTTTGTGTCTGCAAAAAGTCTCTACAATCCCCTTTCCATGAGAGGATATTAGCGGGGTTGAAAGGAATCCATTGCACAGTGAGTCCGTGCAATCCCAGCTGAATTAATTGTGGCCTTGCTTTTCACACCCCTGCAAGGCTCCTGAGGAGCCAGGGGGCAACTTCACTGGGCTTCTTCCAGATGGCAGCGTTCTTTCCCTGCGGGTGTTTTGGTGTTGCTGAAGCTTGTGTTGACCACAAGCATGTGCGCGTGTCAGTGAGCGATGCTCTCCTCCGCTTTGTGCTTCTCTGTGCGATGCTCTCCGTGTGCAGGGACCGTAGGAGAGGCACCTCCTGAGGCTGGACAGCCCCTGCAGGAGAGGCACCTCCTGAGGCTGGACAGCCCCTGCAGGAGAGGCATCTCCTGGATACGTCCCACCTCTGCAGGAGAGGCACCTCCTGAGCCTGGACAGCCCGCACCAAAGGTCACCCACCCACACACTGCGTGCTCCTGAGCAAACCCTTGTGCTCCCCCTCAGTAGGAGCATCCACAATGGCTGGAGCTTAACTACTATCATTTGGTGATTCATTTGCAGTGCTTATTTTCTAAAAATTGCATAGCCTGTTCTCAAAAGCAAGGCGAAGAAAAAAGCAGCTGTTATGAAAAGAGAGGAAGAAAAACTCACACATACAAAACAGAGAGCTTTAAAGAACCAAACCCGCATTGTTAGGGGAGGGGAGAAAAACCCCAAAATTTGCCATGTCTTGTCTTTGAAAAAGATCAGAAATAGATTTTTGAGGTACTATTCATATTTTAGACAATTAACAGCTATACCAGTGAGTCTAATAACATACGGATTTAAAATCAGTTCTGACTTACATTTCTTACTTTTGTGGGTTTTCACAGAGAATAAACCAGGAAGTTTTTCCATCTTGTAAAAAGATATGATTTAATATTCAGTACTAGTGAATTTTAGACGTGTGATGCTGATACTGAAATAAACTACTGCTTTGTAAGTGGTCTAAGAAGCATCAGAACAGACCAGTCCAAATTTTATTCTGTTCTATCACTGAATACAAAGAGAAACTTCATTGTGCCTCTCTTTATTCTAGCACAGCTTATGTAGAATTTGATTAAAAAAGCAGAAAATTGACATGACTGAAAAAAAGAAAGAAAAAGTTAATCTTCAGTGCTATGGAATGTTTTGCAAAAAGCTTTTGCTTTCTGTGTAGACAATTGATCAACAAAAAACTGCAGCCAAACCCAAAACTTCCCATTCAGATATTTTAAAATGTTTCATTTAAAAATTCACAATCAAAAGATTTTAATGTTGCCAAATTCATTGTTTTCTTTACCTCAGTCTGAACTTGTTTTTTTTTTCCTTCCTGAGCTACTGCAGCACTTCATCCTTTCTCCCCTGCCTCCTACTGTGTCAGGTTTCCCAGCCTGAAGATACTTTTTTTCTTGGCATGTCATCACTATGCAGATTCTGTGCCCAGTGGGGAGGTTGTATTTTGCTGTCCAAAAGCAGCTCCATAGTCCAGTCTACAAGACACCAAAATTAGAAATCCGCTGAGGTCCTCCAGCAGCCCAGAGAGACACAGCTTATCCCAAAACAAAAACACTCCGTCTGTTTTGAAAGTGATGCATTTTCTCTGCATGAATTAAACTTGGCTTTTAATGAAGTACTTCATTTGATTTTGCTGATGGAAGATTTTAGTTTTCAGCTCAAGTTAAAGCACTTCCGTGCTAAAATTCCTGCTGTTTGGTTTTGTTCTCCTGATCAAGTCTCTTCCAAGACTCTCTTAGTCTTTGTTTGCATGGGTTGTAACTGGGAAATACCCTTATTGTAAAGGCTTCTCTTCTTCTGAAATGCATTCCCTGTTCTTACAAGCAGGGAACTATGCAACCAGTATTCTTTCTCGAAGTGGAAGAAAGATGTCAAGGTCAGATGATAAATTTCCTTGCAGACTAATACACAGATTTATGTTGAAGGTCCTGACCAACTTGAAGCCCAGTGAAACAAAAATTCCTGCCTCTGTGTGTGTATTTAAGGAATAAGCCACAGATGAGTCATGAATGCAGCATTACTAATGACCCTACCCACACCACAGCTGCTGAACCTTTCTGCAAGGCAGGATGAGCTGCAGACCTCCCCCAGATGCCAAGAACACCTCATCAGTACTCCCTGGGTCTGATGGTCTCTGACAGGCTTTCAAACCTGGCCCCCACCTTTTAGCTGAGGAGAGTGTGTAGAATCCCAGAAAAAAAAATCTGTTCCCTGCCCCATGCATGATGTGACCCACCCACATCCTTTCCTTGGCCTCACCTCCTGGGTGATGAAATCTCCCAACCCTCCAGTAATCCTTGTAGCTCTGAATTTACATTTAAGTCCTGAAGCTGCAGCGGAGAATCGCTGAATGAGTGAGTGAATGCATCCAAATACATGTAAACAGGAGAGAATGTGGTAATTTGTGCAATCTTAATATTCTGCCTGTATGTCTATTAGCATTTTCTTTGATGGACTGGCTTTCCTTTGACATACTTTTAAAAATGACCTTTGTAAAGGCATTTCATGAAAATAAGGTAGGAATAGTTCAATGTTGTTTTAGAATAGGCCAAAATCCTTTTGTGGTTCTTCTCGTTAAACAAGCAATTTTTCTTCCAGGGCAGCAGAAAATGTGAGTTGAAAGTAGGATGAGAGCAATTAACATCCAAGGAGAGGTGTGTATAAAGCTAGGATTAAAGAAAGCTGAAAAGCAGAATTTCAGCTGAAGAAGAAAAGACTGATAAATATACTGGAAGCTTTTGATGGCTGCAAAGTATGTAGAAGGGCAGCTCATTTAATTTTGGCTTTTGTTTTAACTGTCAGCTTACTGCAACTGGAGTTTTAGTTTCATTCTAAAGAACATTTTGGGGAATGGTGTTTCTTCTGCCCCCGAATGTGGTCGGCAAAATAAATTTGAAAGATTTGCCACATGAATATGATTTCTCTCTGTTTTCATTAAATCTAGATGTAATAGATTTTCCTTTTTTTAAGATGAGATCTGTCATTCTTTTTTCTCCTGTTTTGCTTCTCTGGCTGGCTACTGTTGTGTCTTCTGGGCCACTGCAAGCCCTTTTATTAAAAATAAGCAGTTTTCGTAAGAATCTTGCAGCTTCCCGTTTGGCAACCTCTACGTGAGAGCTGCTGCCTTTTTAAGCCCTGTGCTGTCTCGCAGTGGTGCCAGGAGAAGAGTTTGCTGTTGGATTGCTCCCACTCTCCTACTGCTAGAAGCTGCTCATCTCTCTGAATGGGAGGTACCTGAAGCTTTCAGAGAGTTGCTTCTCAATGGTTCTTTAGATGCTTGACCTGACAGGTGCTTCTTAGAGCTGCTCAGTCTGCTGCTGCATACTTGGAAAAGTGGCGGGGTTTCGGCAAAACTCGATTGTTTGGATAAAGTGGTGCTTCGTTGCCTTGCTGCCATGTAAATAAAACAGTTTTTGTGAGAGTTTTAGTGGTGAGTTGGAAGTATGAACTCAGAAACTTCAGGCTTCAGCCTCTTGCTGGCTTTTTCACAAGGGAGATGGAGTCCTAAAGCTCTGATTCAACACTACCAACCCTCAGAATACTGGCACTTTTTTAACATATAGCTTCTAGATGATAAAAGATTGGCAGTAAAGCAATGTTATCCTTTATGGTATTACAGAAACCCATGGAAATAAAGCATATTAATAAACACTGAAGTTGAAGAACACAATTTTTGCATCATACTATGATTTCAGGGTGGTTTGTGTTGATATTTTCCATTTCCTTTTGAAAAAAAAATTAGTATTAAAACATTTTTTTTTTAATTTGGAATTAGATCAGGCACCAAACAAGCTCATCTGAAACATTTCAGTACTGCTATACCATAGACCTGTTTGATATCTAGGGCTTAATAAAATAATTTTTACCAGTTAGGAGTAGGAGTTTGGGTTAGAGTTGCCTATGCAGTAGTATTCCTTAGTCTGAATTAATTGATTCCAGAAAGTGCAAGTCAAGTGCACAAATCTACTTTATGAGCAAAGGTAATGGATTTTTAGTTGGGGTGCTGGAGATATGAGCCAACTTATATCAGAATATGCTTATTAATGTTTTTCATACTTTTGTTGAAAATTATTGTGTGATTTTATTCCTTTCTCTTCCAGTTTGTGTATCTGAAAATTCTTTAAAGTATTCACAAACATGAATTAAAAATGTAACAGATACATTGACAGGTATCCTAGTAGAGGCTTTCAGTTTTCAAAAGAGTTTTTTTAATTCCTTTTGGAAATACTCTTAAGAGTTGGTAGTTATCATTGTCCTTTCAGCTATAATTAATTATAATAATTAGAGCTGTGGACACATATGTTCAAGAACAGACGTGAGTAGGATAAGGAATCTATGGCAGCAATAACTTTATGCAAAGAGCTGTGCTATCCTACACAGTGGAGTTTCTTGCTGTAGGCAGTTCGGTGCATGTGTCTATCCTCACTGCCTCAAATCCTGGAATAAACACCTTGATCTTCTTTTTGGGCAGATAAAGTGGAGCTGAGAAATGCTTTTTCTGAGACCTTTCAGATGAAAATGTAATACCAAATTGTTTCTGCTGTGCTTCATTAGAGGCGCTTGCAACTGGATTGCTATTGATTGCTTTTTGAATGTGATTCTGCATTTTAAAAAGCTGCAAGAGAAAAATGACAGTGATAGATGTGTACCTTAATATCCCTCTGTCAGATGTGAAGGAAACTGCAGTTCATCAATGACCTGTTAATGGCAGAAAAGCCAATGACTATTCACAACCCAAAGGCTCTGATCCTACAGCCCCTTGAGAGTTGTGTGTCCTTATTAATATAAGCAACTGCACTGAACATCTGGGATTACTCACATCAATAAAACAATGTGAGTTTGAGTGATCCTGGAATCAGTACCTTGGAAGCTGTTCGTGTAGGAAAAAGCTATGATCAGATAATCAAAGTCAGAAATGTAAGTATAAGAAGGGTATCAGTGCTTCTGACACTTAAGAGTTTCCCTGTGTTTTCCAGCTCACAGAAGCAAAATATGCAAGGTTGATAATGTTGAAGTAATACACTTTGTGGTGTTAATCACTAGAACTTGCTTTGTCACTTTTGTGACAGCTCATGTCTGAAGGCTGTCTGAGGTCAGTGGGTTATGCCACCGAGGTCAGACTGAGACTTCACTTGTTTTCACCCATTCTGTGCTGCTTCTTTGCTTTGCACAGGCCTGATTTTTTTAAAGGAATATTGTTGATACATGTGACATTTCCGTCTCTTCTTTAGCATGATAATGACATCAGACAATACTAGGAAATGCTGAGGCATCTTCAGGTCCTGCTATGGCAAAGGAATTAAAGGAATGTTTAGATCTCATAGAGTATTGTGGTCATAGATCCCCTCCCTTCCCAGGTTCTTTAAGCGACTCTAAAACACTCACTTGCGACAGGTACTCCCCATCTTCCACATGTGAAGTTGTCCTGGTGTGCTTGTGTGTACAGCAGAAGCCCACAGTTCACCTGAAGGTGAGCCTTTAAGGACTGCAGCAGCTGGTGTGAGAGCCCTGATGGTCACACTTCCTCATCCTCTCCTTCTTTTTCACCCATCCTAACCCCACCCTGCTTTTCCCCTCACTTACCCTTCAGGACCAACCTATGGATTTGGTCACCAGCCCAGCATCCCAAGGTCCTGGTTCCCTGTGCTGTAGGAAGACAACAAAGCACTCTCTTCAACAGTTAGTGCCAGTCAGCCATAACTTTCCTTCTGAGATGAAAGTTATTCTGAGAGTTTAGCAGCATTTGGGGTGATAGGACATCAAAAAATGTATTTTGGTTTTTTTCAGTTTGTGCCTTTCCAGATTTTTCCCCTTTTGTTTTGCCTCCTGTCTTCCTTTGTTTTAGCTTTACCGCTTCTTCAGTCACAGTAGTTAAAAAGAGAAAAACACAAAGTATGTTTTGAAGGCAAATACTGTGAAAATGGAAAAAAATAGGAACAATTCATACTTTCACTGAAAATAAAAGTTTTTTTAGACAGTAATGTTTATAGTTTCATTGACTGTGCTATGCACACGTTAGAAATGGTCCTTCAGCTGACCGTCTTCCAAGACATGGAGTTGCATCAAACCTCATTTCTCTAGTCCATGACTTTTTGTTCTAATTACATGAAGGAGCCCAATTGACTCTGGCCAGTGCCTGAAGTGAGAAGTGATTGTTTTCTGAGGCTGGAAGTGTTTGCTTTATAAATCTAGATTGCTGTTTGCATTGCAGTGGATTTCCATTGAAGTCTTACATGGGTAAAATATCTTTGGTGTGCCACTGATTTTCGTGTTATTTCAGTTTTCCTGTGCTACTGTGAGAGTGCAAGAAGGAAAAGACTATCATTTAGTTACTATATGCTGGCATGTGTTTTCCTGTGATAAAGAAAACCAGAATTTTGTACTTTATGCTATATTGCATCCACAGTATTATCTCTGCATCATGTAAGCTGATTCCAATACCAAACCCAAATGTATCATTTTCTGATCATGAAGTTGTTTGAACAGTGACACACAGGCATAGCCACTCATGGTGATTGGAAAATAATATTCCAGACAGCTTAGACTCTTTGGGAAGTGGCTGCAAAGGCAAAGTAACCTGCCAGCAAAGGAAACAGATTGTTTCCAAAGTGCAGTAAGTAGCACTTGTTGCTCCTCTTCTCCTGTTAAGCTACTTTCCATCAAGACAATGTATGTGATAGACCATGCTCAGCCTGCTCCAATGACAGGGTCTTTGAAGAAGCATGGAGGTTGGTTCGTTTGGGGTTTTCTTAATGAGCATTTTTTTTCCAAAAATGGTGAAATGCAAGATTTAAAAATATTTGAACATATTCTCCTACTCTTCCTAATTCCTTAACAGTTTGTGGAAAATTACCGCGTTTGTTCTTTGATACATTGTTTGCAAATTTGTAGTTGGAGGTGATTATATGAAAAGCAGAATAAGCACCACAGTAAGTTTCACTTTCTGTGATCCTTGACAAAAAGTGCTTTACAGTACCCCTTTTATGGACAGTCTCACTTTCTACAGAAATTAGGTACATCATGTTCAGATTTATCCAAGATGATGTCCAATATATAGTTTGAACTGTTACTTTCCCCCTCTTTTGATTTGCAGACTGCTGCAGTGGAGAATGTTTAACCTGCAGTCTGTGCTCTTGAGTAGCATGTCACTGTCATGGCACAACTCTTGTAATGGCTCGATGTCACATAGTGGCAACAAAGCACGTGGGTCAAACAGCTTGGCCTGGAAAGATCAGTTCAAATAACACTTGTCTGTCTACAGTACTTGAGAAAATATTGGAAAACAGAAGAATCAAATAAAAAGCCTTTGTTTCATTCTTTCTCTCAACTTCTCTCAGGAAATATTGAACTCGTACTCAATAGGTCAAATGTTTATCTTAAGTATGCTTTCAAATAGAGAATTAATTGAACTCGAGTAAAACATGGTGTGACCTGAGACCAAAAATTCTTAACTCTGGTTATGTGTAAAACACCGAGTTCATAAGGTAGCTCCAGTAGCTTTTAGCTAAGGAAGTTCTGTCCCAGCAAAATGAGTGTGCATGCAATAATGAAACTGGCATTGCTTTTGTTGTTTGGGGGACAGGGGGTGGTAAATAAAGCATGCTGTATGAAGCCTCTGTAGAATTTAGGCAGATAGTCTAATAATGTGTATTTGTGGTTTATGGTACATGAAGAATTGGATCCTCCAGCCATTACCAACAACTACCGTGTGAGAGCTACCAGTTTGCATTACCATCTGTGTATAGAAACTCCAGTTTCTGCACAAGCCACCACTGCACTTGTATGATTCATAGCTGTTAGAAAGAAAGACTTATTAGTCACCTACTTCATTCCCCTTCCTGTATGGAATTATTCTTTATTGTGCTGTACATTTGCTACTTTTTTGTCAGTCTAATTTTAAATTATTGAAGTAATGGAGCTCCCACTGCTTCCCTCAGGAAAATGTTCCAGAGCATTAACAGATCTGCTGTTAAGAAAGATACTAATTTCCTGATATTATTTTTTCTTTTATTAACTTCATTTCATTGCTCTAACTACTGTTTTCTGTCCATTTTCCCATGTTCTCACTTTGAAACTTAAGCCTTGCACCCTGCAAATGTGTCTTGTTTATTTTCAGCTGGTATACACATATATGAACAGGTAAAACTTAACCTATACAGGCCTGTGTTTAGTAGGAGTAAGGCAATAAAACTGCTAAAATTGGTTCATTTTAGAGCAACATGTCTTTGCAAGAGCTCCAGAAGTAATTACAAACAATAGCTAAAAGCTTCATGTGAGTTGAAAGTTGATTTCCTAGGCCACTTTGTAAAAATGATGGTGGCACTTACGTGAATTAAGTAGACAGAGTTAAAGTAAAACCTCATGTAGACATCAATTTTGATTCGAGTTCTCTAGTTTATCTAGAGGATTGGTAGGATACTTCAGACAGTTGAAGAATTTTCAGTGATTTTCCCAATGGAACTTACAGTCCCGTGTGAGCTTCCCCAAGCTGTTCCAGTACAAACTTTAGACCAAAGACAGTGTTGGCTTATGCTGTCTCGCAATTCTGCCCTGAAATGGATGGAGAGCACTTGCTACTCATCACAAGCGTGGGGTACAAGGTGGTGGTTTGAGGTATGCTTTTCTGCTTTGCATTCACATGATCATTGTTACCTGAGATAAGAGACAATAGCTTAGCTCAAGTTGTATCAGAGCTCATCAGACACTCATTCGCCTGACCGCGTTTTAAACCTATTTTCAATGGGTATCAGTTTAACGGAAAAAGTAATTCTTAAGTGGAAATAACTCACATCAGTTTTTTGTAGCTGGACTCTGCATTCAGGAATAAAATCTGGCTTAAACATGCAGCTTCAGAGTGCCTTGCTCTAAGTACACATGCACTTCAGTGGCTCTGCTCAACAGAATGCTGAGCAAATCTTGTATCCACACTTCTGCTGTGAAATTTGCCATCATGAATTTCCTTGCAAACTTTAGATCATGTGAACAGGTTTCAGATAGCTTGCATGCTTCCAGCATCCATCTCTTTTCACTCTCTCTTGGACTTGGACTGTGTTGCACTGACCTTGTCCTAACTGCCAGCCTTTTTTCTGCCGAGTTTCTTATATAATTCCAGTTCACAAAACTCCATCGCCTGCTTGGGACAAAGTTTCAGCCATGATATCTTACCCTGGATGCCAGCTGGTATAGCAGGTATAGAGAGCTTGTTCTGACATTTTTGGAGTTTGTCTATTTTGTTAAGGATCTGTCATTCTTTTCCAGGAAGTGACAATGTTTTATATGATAGTACTTCCCTAGGAAATGCTTACAGTAGACCTCAAGGATTTTGAAAAGGAAATGTTTTCTGAGGCTAAATGAGCGCAAGAGCATAAATAGAACTTGATTTTACAGAACACGTTCTGCAGTTGTGACTATGGAGAATGAAATAAATACCTATAATGCAGAGATTAGGATGGCAAACATGGCTCTGCTCTTTGCTCAAGTGTATGTCTCACTTATTGAAATATTTGCATCTCAAATGGCCAGCTTATCAGGCCTTTGAAGCCAGTGAGAAGGCTGCAAATGACATCTCCTGTTGTTTTGGTGTGTTCAGTGCTCCTGTCTAAATATCCAGGGGAGACATGAGATGATCATACAGATCATACAGTTAAGATAAACTGGCCATCCTAACTTCTGTCTTTGCCAGGTTGCTTGCAGGTAAATGGGAGACTGCCTTCTGAGATAGCAAATCCTAGTGTACTTTCTTAGGTCCTTTTAAGAGCCAGTATGCCATTTTATTCTGTAAAATGGAGTAAAATGAAAATCAAAACCAAATGAGTCCTTTAGGGTTTGCCCCAATATTTGCTCAAATTGGCATTGCTAAGGTTACTGTGAATATGTTACAGGAACTGCAGTCAAATGTTGAGTGTTTGAACAGGTTTGTCCATAGCTTAGCTGCTCAGGCTGTCTTTACCTAGAATATGATCTTATTGCCTCTGAGTGATGAATCTGTTCCTTTTGTTAACTCAAGCTGGTTTTTTAAAAGGTAATTGTTCTTTTTAAATTATAACTGAATCTTCAGACTTTATCTGATAAAGCTGACTGCAAAATGCATGAACCAGCGTTAGGATTATTTTATGTAGTATAACTGACCATGCATAAAATTCATGTAGTAAATTAAGCACTGACAAATTAGTCTTTTGTCCCCTTTATTTTCACTGAAGTCTAGGTGGGCGGAACATATGGAAATTCCCTATATTTAGCAGTCTTAACAGGATCCGTAAAGGTAAAAATAATAACCAGGTGTTTTGGGAGTAATTAGTTCTACCTTAATGTTGTCTCACTCAGATCTGTAGACTTCTTGCCAAGAGATAGGTCCAGGTACCTGGTAGGAAGTAGCTGCTCTGCATGAAAAGCAAATATTAGTACAGAGAAAGTAAGTCCTCTGACGCAGCCCAATAAATAGGTTTGTTGAGATGAGCGTCACTTCTGGGATTCTATCAGCTGAGGCCAGAAGCAGGAACTGGCTTTGCAAATTAAAATGGAAGCCTTACTGCAAAAAATACCATAGCAGAGAGTAGGCTGGAATACTGCTCTACTCAGAGTTTACATTCAGATTCAGTCCTACTCTATACTACCACATTTACAGTATATTGTGTCTTTTGCTATGCAGGTTTAATGATCTATAAAAAGCCTTTATATGAATTCGTCTTTGGATGTCTGTTCTAAAATGGTGACTTTGCATATTTATATGATGAACTCTACATTTATGTTGACAGATGAATAATTCAGTAGCTCTGAGAAAACAATAGAAAGTCAACAAAGGCAGCAGAAATATCTGTAAAACTGTAGAGGGCTGAGATTTCTAATCAGGAGACATAGCTGTCGTGTCCTGATATCATGTCTTGATCCTCAGATAGATCCTGTGGTGAAGTCAGGTACTAAAAATTTGTGACCTCAGAGCAGTAAGAAATTAAGATACAGGACGATGACATCATTGGAGGTGTGAGGGAAAGGGTCAATTTGAGAAGAGCAGTTGTGAAGACATGTTTACCTACAATCTAAAATACAAAACTGTTCAGGAAAAAATTGCTTATAAAGTAATCTGCTCTCTTAGTTTGCCTCCAGAAAATTTCTTCTTAAGATATTGTAGAACAGCTCAGTGGAGTAATAAAAGCAATTGCCAACCTGGATATATAGAGAAGAACAAACCTTTTTTGCAAAGGAAGAAATTAATTCTGTCACATACTAATAAAGTGACATATTTTCAGATAGAAAAAGCAATTTCATTACCTACTCCCTTTCTCTAAACTTCTATGAATTTGGAAACTGTTCTGAACTTTTACTAGAAAGTTGACATCCAAGTTCTTGAGAGTTGTGTGGCAATGTATAGACTACATATTCAGAATTTGGGAAGTTTTTTTATTTTGACCATTTGGTTATTTTATGTGCAAATAGCCTTTACAGTTAAGTGTATGCTGGTACTTCTGTCATGTCATAAATGCAATGACCCTCAATGAAAGAGGTTAATGGCTTTTGTGTCCTGATGCTGTTTGTCCAACAGAGACGTAAAACAGAGCATTAAAGGGTTGAATTTGTAGTGTTCTTTGGCTTCTTCATAATATGTTTTTAATAAATGGCAGTTGAGAGGGTTTTAGGATATAGGGTACAAATAAATCTGTAACTGCCATCTTCATTATCTTTTAAGTGAAAAATACTAGTGAAAAGGACCTTTTTAATCATATGAAAAGTATTTTGAGAATAATTTAAGGGTAAGTACATACTTACTCCTGGTGCAGAATTGTAGTAAGCCAAAGCAGAATTTTATTAAGAAATAACTTTATATTTAATGATTATGTTATAAACTTAAACAGCAATAATGGACTTTCAAAATATGGGTTTGTGACTCTCATCACAGTGTGGTAAAGGCTGTCATATAGGAAGATGTGGAGTGGGCTAAAGGAAATGCTCCTGGGACCTGGCAATTAACACATTCAGAGCACACAGCTTTCACCACAGTGCTTACTCTGCATGTGGCAGAAGCATTAGGAAAATTTGATTGTTTCACAGGGTTTTTTTCTAGTAGCAAAACTCACAGTTACAGAAATTTAATTTATGTATGTATTGGATGGAAAAGCTCTAGGCATTTGTGCATAAAACTATAGGAAGTACATTAAATGGATTTCCTACCCATAGCATGAAAATTTCAGAGAGGATCACCACTCCTGCAAGACAAAATGTGTGCAGAGCAATACTTGAGCAGATCACTGACCTAGGGCTAGAAGAGATATAACACTTTACGTTGGCCCTTCCACCACTGTTTTCATGGTTGGGGTCAGCCGCTGTTGGGAATGCTGTGCTCAGGACTGCTGGGTCCTATGATCCAGCCCCTAGCCTACTCCCAAATCTTTCTCTGTGACAGTCTCTTTGCAGAGGGCAAACATCTCCTCCAAATGCTGTTTGAAAGGCTGCAGAGAAGTATCTCTGGGTAGCTCCTCTGTCCTTGATACTCCTTCGCATGTTTGTTGTCTTCTGTGAAGCCAAGGGCTTTTGTGCTGGAGTTGTGAACCCAGGGGTGCATCTCAGTTCACCCATAAATCCAGTAATATTGATGGAAATGGCACACATACATTCCTTGTAGGACTTACTGAGTGTTCTGTGGAGAAAATCCTTAAATACCAGGAGCCAAATATATTCTTAGGTATAAAGTGTTACATTTAAAAAAGACAAAACACCGAATTCCTATACAGGTTGTTCCTATCCCTTATTTTAGCCTCAGTAACCTTCATCTTAGATCTGGCAGCAGTTTAAGATAAGCAGATGAGTATTTTTGTGCATTTTGAAAATCCACCAGTAAGCAGAGTGTCATGTATCTTAGGGAGCAACTGAAGAGCTTTGCTAGCTGAGTATTACTTGCATAACACAGACATCTTTAGTCTCTTGGGTTTTTAAAGCTCAGATTATTGTTTTTAGTTTTCCATGGACCTGATTCATGCCCAGTGGTTTTGAAAAAATGTAGTTGTATCAAATGAATGTCAGCAGTACAAGCCATGTCCTGCTATTTTGTTAGCCCCTCAGTGTCCTGAGGGGCAGACTTGCAATGTCTTGTAGGATAGGAAAGGAATGGGCAAACTGTGGATATTGGTACCACTCTCTGTCCCTCGGAAAGTAAAAATTAAGAAACAGCAACCTATATTAGGTTTACAGTAAAGCTCCTATAAATTGAGAAGCTTTCTCAACAAAATGGACCCCCATAATGCTTGGCTGGCAGGTCTCTCTAGAGGAGCATCACCGTGGAAGAGGGCTGCCAGGAAGATGGAACAGCAAAACAGACCATCAGCTCCTCCAACCAAATGGCCTGAGGACCAAGGGTACAGGCATGGCTTTTGGCACTTACCCCACAGTGACTTCCCTCTCAACAAACCTTTTCTCAGGGCAACGTCTGGTAGAAGGATCCCAAGCAAAGCTGCAACCTCCCTCCCATTACAGGATTTGCTATAGGAGGGAAGGAGCAAGCCTGCAGCCATCATAGTTCTATTTTACTGCCCTGTTAAATGTGATGGCATACTGCTATTTTTAATTTAATTCTTTTGTGAGAGTGGAGGCGATAAAACAAATTGTTTCTATGCTTCATTCACACACCTAATGGGAGAACAATGCAAGGGAGCTGCAAACTGTAATCTGCATGAGGAACAGGAGCAAGGATTTCCAAATGCACATGCTTGGAGTACGCTGAAAAGCTGTCATTTGCTAAGGAATCCACTTTTCATCCCCATTTCTGGTTGCATCCAAGTATAATCTTTACAACAGTACCTTGCATCCTGAACCTTTTCAGGTTCATTTGTGCTGTCCTGCAGTTTTCATTGTAAGCCAAAGAACACCTGACTGTAAGGTGTGTATATACATGACCTTGTAAAAGGCTTTTTGCTGTTTCAGCAGAGACAGGAGAGACCACAAGTGAGAGCAAAGATCCTCACCAGGGCCTAGAAAAAGAGACCAGGGTTTGGGCAAATTGTGCCCACGGCCATCCAGATAGAAAGCTAAAGGATTAAAGAGCCCCACAAGCAGAGAGCCAAGGAGCTCGAGTTGCAGGGCCACAGGGAATGATGAACAGTGTGAGAGAGATTTAATAAACCAAGCAGAGGATTGATGGATTTTATTTCCCTCCAGATTTTTGCATTGAGAGTAGAAGGCTGCCTGGGTAATGTGAGACTCTGCTCCGAGAAAAGGAAAATGCAAACTACCGAAAGGCATAAAGGGTAGACTATTGATGAACCTCCTGGTAGGTAGGCAGTGAAAGGAATTACATATGCTTGCTGTGGATGCCTGATACTCCAGATTGTGTGCAGGTGGTATCAGTGAGCCATGTGGGTGCATCCCCTTTGGTGCTTCGTCACACCACTGCTTTTCTAAAGGGGAAACTAAGAGAAGAGATGGGTGATCTCTTAATGTAAATACGCCTTTCTATATACTATACTGATGTTTGTTCAGGTAGCTGCTTCATAATTAGTTCTTCCAAGTTCTTGGTTTCCATATGTCTAAGAGAATGACAATATATTCTCAGATTTACTTCTGTTTATACTAATGAAATGCTAGTAAACCTGTCTACCTGAAGAATGAATGATAAATCATTTTTCCTCAGTTCTATGTTGGACTTCTCCTAACTATTAAATCTCCTTTATTTTTTATGTTCTTCTATCTTACAAACAGTTATGTAAGTTTATAGTCCTGCATAATTTAGTTGTGCACTCCTTGCATTGAACTCAAAGAGAGGAAATAATGACAAATTATGTAGGAGGAGGATTTCCAGTTATTCAAGGCCTGAAGTGATGAAATTATATGGAGATTTATATTTTTATTAAGCAAAATCATGGTGTCTCCAGAACATCTCCATTGCATATGAGCTGGAGAAAAATCATTATCAAGGTCATGTACCTGAATTTCTTTTAAAAAATGATTATACACAGTTGGAAAATAACATTCAGCACCATAGCTCTTAGGAAGGAAAAACCTATAGTAGCAAGGTAATTCGTGGCAATGTGGAAGATCCCCAAAGTAATGCCGACATCTCTATGTAGTCCACTGCCAGTGTAGACAAAAAAGGAAAATGATTTTCAAATAAAGAAAATGCCTGGGATATCATCCTTAATAATTTGGAGCAAGATAATTCCTAGTTCTGGGGGTGGTCATTATTTGTAAATGTGCTTAGTGGCTGTAGGCTGGGCCCTGTCCTTGCTGCACTACCCCTGCTCACCAGCTGACTTGTTTTATGATTTTAAAGGCAGAAGCTGTATCAGTCCATGGATTACGATCTAGGTTTTGCAATCAGCAAGTGGCGTATGCTGAATGATTTGTCTGCCATTTTCCAGTGTCCTACCATTCCAGCTGAGCAGGCAGAGGACTCCTTCCAGGGCTGCAGAGAAGAAGAGCCTGTGTTGTGGACAATGGGCTATTACCTACCTAGTGCAACTGCAAATAGAGTTGCTTTTTCTCCAAGTATATGGATTAATTCAGGGAGCGCTGCTATGTGGTCTGCCACACCACAGAGAGTCAGGGATAAAGCTAGCAAAGAAAGGAGCCATCAGGCACTGAGATAACAGAGGGTTATGTGCCCACCTACCTTGTGCCACCGAGGCTTCCAGCTGGCTCTGGCAAAGAAAGAGCAGTTTTGTGCTTAGCAACATGTCTGAAGGTGCAACATAGAGCACGTTTTGTAGGTCTGGCTGCAAGGTAGAACTTAAGCAGTTCTATCTGCTCAGTTATGTCGCTGAAGCAGTGATGTGGTCATGGAAATTTGGCAGAGGGGTTTGTCACACCAAGTACCATGTGTCCTCATTGTCCTTCATGCTAAGGAGTTGTCAGTCTCTTGGAAGAGAGTTATATCTTATCCTACAAAGTTGTGTGGATGGTGCTGTAGATGTTAAGTATTTTAAACATACTGTAGCCAGGAAGGGCTGGGCATTGTCACCTGTTAGGGTCAATTACCCCACAATGCTGGGCAAGATGTGCGTACGTGGCTTTGAGAGAGAAACACGGTGTTGGTTTTGCTTTGGGTAGGCAAAAGTCCAAGAGTACAAATAGGAAATGTGGGTAAATGTCTTTAAATACAGAGTGCATTCTAATACCCCATTACATTCACATTTGCCTCCTTCATGCCTTTGTAGTCTTATTTCAGTCTCTCCCAGTAGCTCAGTTCCATTCCCAGAGGCCTGAAGTGAATAAATCCAAACATGCTCTATTTTAGACTTCTACCCCATGGCCAGCACACACGATATGGCATTTCAGAGACTGAGGGAAGTGAGCCACATTTGCTCGTGGAAAAAAGAAAGAACTGCAGCAATATAGTGACGTAAGGTTTACCCTGCAGGTTCACCTTGGGTTACAACCGGATCTAATTCAGCATGCTCTTGTCAGTACAGCTTAGTTCAGCTAAACCAAGAAAATACAGTTCAATTCTGCATACAGCTAACTCCCACATACAGCATCAAAACATTTCCAATCTAATTTTTTATTACAGGCTTTTTTTTTTTCCCTTCATTTGAAGAGCTGTTGGGCCTGAATAACATCAGTTTATTTATCTGTATGGTACCAAATGAAAGTAATTTTATGAGTTTGATTAAAGGACCATTTCAAGGTAGATGGGAAAATTACACATTTAAAGAAGATGTTCCTACACATCAGATGCTAATGAGGTCACTGAAGAGAACATTGTTGTTTGGGGCCTCTACTCATCCCCAGAGTGCCTTTTTTCACTGGGAAAAGGTCCTGCCATGCAGTCTTAATCTAGAGCATGTTTTGAAATAGCTCTTTCAGCTAGTGAAGTGCTAAACTGCTTCTCTGTTTTCATTTTAGTAGACTGAGAAAAAAATGGCGTAAATTTCACAGCAGTGAGATTTTTTTATATCTGAAATAACTTTACAGTTTGACTCTTGTGTCTGTGTAGTTGCAAGTTTAATCAGCCAGAATACCCTGCAGCTCCTAGAATGTGCCTGGTGCAGTGGCAGACCCGAAGTCAAGTTTGTGTTGAACACATCAAGCAGCTCAAAGAAGTGGAATAGTGTATCTTGACCCAGATCTAGACCAAAGTGGTTTTATACACCAAACCAAGTAGAGTTGATGTATGCTTGCTGCCTTCATCTTCAAGTGCTTCTAGCTACTGGGAGTCAGAGCAAAAAATAGTTTAGAACACAAAGCTTTATGGTACACTCACAGTGCTGTCATCTTTTTCCTTAAACAAGCATTTTAGACAGAAATCTCTTGACTGAACTCTAGTGTTAACCAAACATTGGTGTGTTGGATCTGGTCCAGTACATTGTTCCTGACAGTGCTCAGGAACTGGCCAGCTGACAGTTCCGGAATAATGTGACAAGAGGGGGATTTTCTTAATCCTTGGGGATTCCCCTTAAGGGTGATGTCTTAATCCCTGACACTTAATCATTGTTTGTGTCAGGAAGTATAAATGTTTGTCTTCTATTGCTTAAAAAAAGCAAGGTTCATTAAGGATTATATTCTTTCTTTTTAAAGCAGATGAGTTTCTAATGGGAACGTGCAGGTATTCATTAACAATCTAATGAATATTTTCTTTTATAGTCCTTTCTGGTCCCAATTATTTTATGCTGCAGACAGCTCCACAGGGTAAACTTACATTTTAAGTTTCAAAATGTAGAACAGAATTTTCCTTAATCTCTTTTAAATTTGCCTGTCAGTTTTAAACTCCCTGTTTAACTTGCCTTTCATATCTCTTAATTATTTTGTCTTCTGGCTTCAATGTATTCTTTTTCTTTCATTTTGAGAAAATAAATAAGAATGTTTAATTTCCCTTATTTTTAGTATTTATAATGTTTTATACAGCTGTCTTACATTGCTCTCTGATTTGATTCTTTTCCAAACTGAAATCAGTCTTCCTTCATCCTACTGATTTTCTGAGGCCCAGAGTGATTTATGTTCATGGGGTCTGAAACCCTTTCTGTGGCTGCTCTTTTTGCAGTGCTGGCTGCCTGTAAGCATTCCTCATGCCAGACTTACAGCTCCTTTTTTTTTTTTTTTTTGTGCGTGTGTATCTGCTTAGGTGGAGAGAGTTTCTCCCGCCCCCACCCTTGAATTTCAAGCGATTTGCTTGACATTGCCAGTGTCATCAGAAGTGGTATGAGCCGAGTTCAAACAGGTGGTACCGTCGGGCTGCTGTCACAGGGGATGAGATCATACATTCATTCTGTCTCCGTGATGGATTTGTCTAACTCTCTCCAACTCGAGCTGACTTTGATCCCATATAATGAAAAGCCTTAAAATAGAAAGTGGAAGGGAACAGAGAAGAGCTTTAATTATTTACTGGCTGGGTCGAATCCATACCTTTTATAAAGAGACTTCTTTTGTTGTTTTTTGGTCTATTCAGTTTTCATTAAGCCAAATTTAAATCTTTATACTCAGCATTGGTTCAGATTCTGGGGCTGATTAAAGAGGCTTTTGAAGGAAGGTGCATTTTTCTTCCAACTCAGTTATTTTTCCCATTCACTAAATGGAATAAGAATGTTACTTGAATAGTTTTCAATATTTAGTCACAGTAGTGCTAGGAGGTCAAAGGTACTCAAAGTTCTAGTTGCTCTGAGCACCTAGAAACATGACACCCACCTTAAAAACACTGAAGGCTATGCAGACGAAGCAGATGAGAAGTGGGAGGGAGGAAGAAAATGTGTGAATTCCTAAATTGACAAAACAAACCTGTGGCATAGCTGAGACCTGGTCAGGTCTCTACCACTGCTAGTGTGGTGTTTAACAACAAGCCCTGCCACATTCACCTCTCAGGTAATGCCTGAGCGGCATGGGCACGGTGTGGTGGTCTCCTGCATGCATTTCAGGGTGGTATTCCCAGTTACAAATGTGGACCCTGCCACCCTGAGCATTTTGCTAGTGTATGTGTCTTTGCCCTTCTCTGGAAACAGCAGAGATGTCGTCTCCCTCATTGAGCAGGAGGAGTTAATGCATGGGCATGAGTACAGCTCCTTTGTGAGCATCTTGCCCTGGCAGGTTGTGCAGGAAGAGGCTGAGTGTCATCCTAAACCCATCTCCTTCTCTGGAGGCTGGATGGTGCCTCCTGAGGGCATGAGGGCAGAGGAGGGGATTTAGGTGCACCACTTCCTTGCATCATTACACTCAGAACAAGCAACAACCTTGCAGTTACCTCTGTAGTCTTAAGCAAAACGCTTGCTTGATTTATTTTGGAAGCTACTGTCTTCATGGTGTGCATGTCTGTAAAATCTGCATGCTTGAGTTGAGGCTCAAGGAACCCCAGTGCCTATCAATATCACTGCATCCACAGCTGCCTCACAAGAATAGACAGTAATGTGAAAGATAGTGATTGTTCAGAGAAATGTCCTTGCTTTATCCTCACTCTCTCAGTGCCTGTGGATACGTTAGCAGACTACTGTACATAGGGGAAAACATGCCTTTAATAGTTCTGTCTCAGCTGCTGTTAATTTGATTTCCCTCAGGTAGTCAGTGTTGTCACAAAGTCCTGGAGCAAGACTTTTTGTAGCAAGAAGTGCAAATAATTTACTCTGGAATGTCTGAAGCTCTTGGATAAAGCATGCGCTTCTCTGAACAGATAAAAAAAAACAACCCGTAATTGCTTTTATTTGGGGATAAATATGATGAATTCAGTGAGATGGAAGGTGGTGCTATAAAAAGGAGCAGCTTTGTGGCATCTGACAGTGAATAGGTTATGACCAGACTTGTGCTTGGGCTTTGTGCCACACACTCTCTATATTTGTGGCTGTTTATCATGAAACTTAACAGGACAATGTCAAAATAATCCGCAATTATTACTGGCTTACTACAGATAAAATGTTTTTCAGTATCTCAGTTTTCCCTTGGAAGTTGTTTAGTTTATATTTTCAGCTCCAGTCCAGCTTCTTCTTGCCACATAACTTAGGCAAGTTGGAATTAGGTACATTGTGTCAGTCCTGAGGTCAAACTGCATTTGTTTGCATTTATGAAAATATGGAGTGCTGCCTTTGAAAAGAATGGGCTTCATTCTGCCCCAAATTGCCATGTCCCATTCTTTTGCTGGAGTAATTCATTTAAGGGTGGAACTTTTCAGCAGGACTCACTACTGTTGTAGCATTCTTATACTACTGTAGTATTGCATGGCTCATACAGCTTCGCAAAAACTAAAATTAAAAAATTTAGAGCAGAATTAGGTCATGAATTTGACCAAGTGCATTTGAAAATGCCATGCTAATTATTCACAACTTAAAAATTACTGAATGGATTTCCTCCAAATTTGCTCTGTTTCATAGATTCCATTGACATTTAAATATAATTCATTTTATCACCGTGCCATATCATAATGTCTGGTTTCCCGTATTTTCATTAGCTGGTAGATGTTCTGTAATACAGGAGGAAATAATACTTGGGGCATGGAGAAAAGAAGTGCATGCAGTCTCTCTGTTAACACTGCCTTTCTGGAACTCACTGATTAATTTTTTTAGTCTCATACTGCTGTTAGGAAGGGCTTTTTTGTTTTGTTTCTGGTACAAGTTGTGTAAAGTTCCTGAGATTCTCCAGAAGGTTTAAGATGAGTTCATGGCTGAATTTTCAAAGACCTAACCTTTCATTCCAGCCTTTCATCCCCTCTTTTATTATGGAAAGTGTCCACTTTTCCTGAAGGTGCTGATTCTTCTCGTCATTCCTCCCCATTCTGATGAGTGTGCACCTTCTCAGAGAAAAAGTGCTTGAGAGACGTTTCTTCCTTTGAAATGGTTTCTACTCTAGTTTGGATTTCCATAAATTAGTGCTAAGAGGAAAGTGTGGAGTAACTGAAATATTGCTATGAAGATTGCAGAAAGCACATTGTAATGTTTGAATGTCTGAGAGTATGTATTTTCCTTGGGGTACAAGTTTTCCCTGTGTTCAAATAAATGCTTTCATGGCAGCTGCTAATGTCTTCTGTTGGTGGTATCCAGTTCTGCCAAATTCTCAGCCCTCAGAAGTAAGTGTACAGGGTGGGATTATTGACTGCAGTTGTGTTCAGGTGGTTTTTGCTTAGGAAAAAAACATTCTCTACAACAATCAGATTGTTAATTACCACATGATTAATTGACTTCATTACCATAAGCCACTTTCCCCCTTTCCTTTCTGCCTTTTTTTCTTTTTTCCTGTGCTCCCTGTTGTTTATATGTGGCGTGGCACTGATGGGACTCGGGGCGGGCTGTTTTCCCCCCTTTGCTGCGGGGAGTTGCTGGCTGCGCTCCCTAAGGTGGGGCTTGGCTGCTGCTCCCTGGGCCTTCCTCTGGGGCTGATCCGGACACCCGTCCGTCTCCTAAGATGGGATCGTGATCTAAATCCGTGTCACAAGGCGAGATGATGGTGCCAAGGAGAGGCTTTATTCCCCTGCACCGAGCTGGAAGCGCAGGTGAAACCCCGGCAGGCACAGAGCCGAAGAGATTCGCTGCGTTGGCCGCGCAGAGGTCGGTGCCACGCCATCTCCTCGGTGCGGTGGTGCTTTCTGCCTCGTCATCGGCGACTTTCTCTCTTCCCCAAACCTGTGCCACCTGCAGACCGCGCTCAGAGCTGCCATCCCTCATCCCAGCTTTTCGCGCTGACATTTGGGATTTCTCCACAGGATGGGTACAGCAGAGGGAGCAGTAGGACAAGCTTCTCCCAGGCTGTCTCACCCTGCGTGCTCCCGCCCCAGCGCAGACCCTGGGGCTGCTCAGCCCCTCTCTTCTCTCCGTGTACCCTCAGCAGCGGCGGGACCCCCGAGCCCGAGGGATCCGTGCTGCCTTGGGGCCAGCACAGAGGGGGAAGGAGGGGGCTGGGTGGCAGGGACACCTCCCCCAGCCCTGCAGGGCACTGATGCATTTCAGAGAGCAAGCCAGGCGCCACTGGCTTTTACATAACCGATCTGATGGGATTCGTGGTGTTGGCCTATATATTAATGCTCCGGCTCTCATTAGCAGTTGCTGAGACTTCCAGGCCTCCTTCTGTGTTCTTGCTGTGTATTTTTTTCTTCATGGAGAAAAAAAAAGTAATTTTCTTTCTTTTCCAAGTTTTTCGTCCGGAGGGTGAAATAAAATGAGTTTTATTTGAGAGCAGGAGGGTTTTTTGCTGGTATGTGGGATGAATGAAAGGAGATTGTTCCTACCTTTGGCTCAACTAAACAAAGAATCTGTTTCATAGATTGTCCTCTTCCAGTTCTGAAAAAAGTGCATGTGTCACTCCAACCAAAGTCATGTCTGCCTGCATGCACACCTCAGGCAATGGCTGAATTTCCACAAAAAGCTGGTGGTTGTCTGTCCAGACAAATGTAAAGAGATAATGTTTGTGGCATTTTTGCAAAATAACTTACTGGAAACCATTTTCAGTGCAGAATTTAGCACTGCAATGGAACCAAGGTGCTGGAGTGAGAAAGGATAACAGAGCCAGTGCCATAACAAAATATCAATATATAATAATTTCAGGAATAAGGGCTTTGTTTTCAGGTGAACATTGTGACAAGACAAGTTTTGGTGTTGTGATCTTTACTTTCACAAACATTTCACTTTTCCTTTTAAAGAACAGGCTGCAATGAGCTGTCTCAATTAGCACTGTTCTCTACCTTTTGTGTACTTGGTTAGAGCAGACATGAAGCCTTTAAAGCAGCGGAGGGTTCTTATCATTGAGAAGACAAAGAGCATCTCCTGCTGGAGCAAAGACTGTGTCATGAATCTTTGTAGCTGGCATGTGGGCTGTTTGTTTATTTTATTTTCAGAGTTTGGCTTTTTAAGGGAACACAATCACGCTCTGTTTGTTTGTCTCACACTCCTGGCCGCAGCCAGTAGTTTTGAACTCACTAGATACCTTCTGCTAAATTAAACACCTGAGTAGAAATCTCAGCTATACTGATTCTCCTTGACTCTCCTGAAGTGGAATCCAAGATGTCAGCCCAAAAAAAGAACAGGACATGCAACATGCCACTCCTGAAGGAGCTCCCATGTGTGCTGGCTGCTCAGTCTGAGCACACACAGCTCTGAATCAAGCTGCACAACCTGCTTGCTGCTTTTTCCACAGGTAGGGAGAAAATACAAAAAGGGGGAGTGGAAGGGACTGGGAATACTGATAACTGAGGGCAGTATCTAGAAGAACAACCATGGAGACGTGGGGAAATTAAAAGGATAATTGTGAAGGTGGCAGTGCAGGTTGGCTGCATGAAGCTGGAAGCGGAGGTGGGCAGCACTCCTGTCCTGAGGGGCCGGAGTGGTTTGAGAGTTTAGAGGAAACAGGGATTACGGTTATTGGAAGCAGTAAATAGCAGAGGATCATAAATCCTGAGGAAGACAATCTTCATTAGGTGCACTGCTCACCAAGCGACTCAAATGAACTATAGCTGTCACTTCAAACCTTGAAAGTTCAGCGTTTTCAGGTAGAAGACCAATAATAGATTATATTAGAAAGTCTGAAAGCAGCTTTTTTATTTATCCAGGAGCACTGTCAGTCCCAGAAAGACTTTTCCAGGCCTCAGCACTTTGTAGGCTTAGGTTTACCTGGGTTTTTTTTTCTTTTTAGAAAAATATTTTTCAGTATGGGAAAATTATCCATTTACCTACAAAACTTCATTTTTAAAAGTTAACTCTTCATTTTATTATATCTCAGATCTTAATTTTGTTGCTAAATTTGGGTACCTAACAAAAAGAGTAGCCTTTTTCCTGTATTTAGTGTAAAGATAAATGGAAGCAGAATTGTTCTAGTTCTCCCCTTAGGTATTTCAAGTGAGCTTGAAAATGCATCTGGTAAAGGCAAGGGAACAGAGTTTTTCATAAGTTGCTTAATTCTTCATAATTAATGTTTATGGTTTGTTCTTGTGTACAAAAATAAAGCCAAAGTCTTTATATCCTGGCTTCTGTACATGTGACCTATGATGATAAATACTGGTTTAAGCCATGAGTTTGTCCCAAAAACTCTTCAAAAGTGTATATACAAAACATAGCAAAAGAAAAGATGTTTAAAAATAAATAATATTTTTTTTTCCTTTATTCGGTAAAATGGAATGACTGAAAATATGATTTGTTCCTGAAGCTTCAATTTGTGACTGTGGATTATCTCCCTTCTTTCCCTATAGCTTGAATCAGAGAAACATAGAAGTCAAGAACAGAAAAGCAAGCACAGAAAATCCTCTGTTGCTGCAAAACTGGTCACAGAGTATGTACTAAGTGCATTCTCCATTAACTTTATTAATGCTTACCAAGAATTCAAACAATTTGCATGTCTTTTGCAAATAGCAGAGCTAACCCGTCTGAACATTTTCAGTGGCTGAGCTTCCTGCCATTAGCCAGTGAGCCTCATGGAAATGGTAGGAGTGTTGTGCCCAGAGCAGTCAGACTCCACGACGGGAGACCATGGCAGTGTTTTGCCTTGGGTGAGCCCAGGTCCATCCCCTGGGTTTCCTTCCAGGGCAGGTGTATCCTGCTGTGTTGGAGGCTCCGTGGTGGGGGGGCAGCAAGGGAGTGGGTGCTTGGGAGCTGCCACCAAGAGCCCCCTGTCCCCACCTGCTGCAATAGCTGTCCCCCATCTCTTTAAGGAAAAAAAGCGGTAGGCAGGAGAGAAGCAGCACATGGATCAACACTTGGCCAAACCCCACCTGTTGGTCCATTTTGGAGAGGGCTGTTGGTGTAAGCACATAGCTGAGCAGGCTTGGCTGGAGGTCGGCTGGGGCGGTGAGGGGTGTACAGGTTGAGTAATACTGAATAAACAGTGCTGAATCCATTGTGACGGGCAGGAACTGCATGCCTGGCAGTGCAGTTATGGTCCCTACTCCAGAGCTCTTACTCTTGAACAAACCTGTGCTGAAATATCTGCAGAGGTTAACAGGATCATTCCAAAGAGGAAGGAATACTCTTGAGTAAGACCTAGAAGGATTGAGCCCGTAGGGTAGACGATGTTGCTTGCCCCAGTAAGCCCAAATCTTAAGACTGCCAAGACTAATGAATTCAAGACACCGACAGACAAGGGGAGACAAGAGCAAATTCTGTGCACATTAAAAATAGCTAAACGTGAAGGGACAGATCATGCCTCTTAGGCACATGGCTAAATTGGGAATGCATAGGAAGTCACATGGCTTCAAACATGTTACCTCTTTACACTTGTCACTGGTACCAAATTACTCTCCCCTCTCTGCCGCTCCCTTCTCTGCTCCCATGCCAGCTCCAACTCGAGCTCCCACTCCTCCACAAGAACTTACTATTAATATGTTTTCATATATCTCAAATCTAATGCCACAGAAGTCCCTGATCTGTTACACTTGGTGATGGTTATAAGCAACAGACCCTGCTGAGACAGCAGTATTCCCTGTCACAGCAGTGGTAAATCTCCCAGCTGTACGCTTTGTGTCACACATTAGACACTGGTATTACTGCATAGCTCTTCATGTGAGGAAACTGGACACCTGTCTTCTCCTTTGGCTTGTGTGATACAGTTTTTGGACATATGACCTCTGACTGTCTCATTCATGGGATTGGGATCATGCTGTCCATGTTGACATCCAAGGTTTCCCAGTAACTTCCAGCATCGTTTTTCAAAGCTCCTCCCCTCCCCATACTCATAGGTTTTTAAATACCCTCTTAGGAGGCATGGGAAGCAAACAGTGTCCTTTTAGAGGATTCAGAGCCAAATCTCTTTTCCCTCTGTATCTACTTAGGGAAACGCACAAGCTTAGATAAAAGCGTGGATGTGCTTCCGTGGATTTCCCTGCCATTGTTTCCCTAACACTTAAGCACTCTCTAGAGGTAGGTTGAAGTCCTATAAACAGCTCAGTCCTAATCCTTCCTGTTCATGACTTCATTTCTGAATCACCACATTTGTCCATCGCACCTTCTTCAACGGGGAGCTTCTTTCTTCCTTCCTTGTTCCCCTAATTAGAAAGGAGCCCTCAGCCACAAAGGCACAAAGA
Organism: Melanocharis versteri; assembly: GCA_013397845.1. NCBI lineage: Eukaryota > Metazoa > Chordata > Aves > Passeriformes > Melanocharitidae > Melanocharis > Melanocharis versteri. Next base: position 728,482 of record VZTG01009130.1, read on the forward strand.
CTTTTCTTTGTTCTTTTGTCTCTCTGAGCATCTTAAGCACTGTGCTTTTTAAAGCCTAATGTTAACAGTTGGTCTCTGCTTCTAGTGATTATCTGCCCTTTAAGGCTGACATCCTTACAAACAGTTGAGAAAAAAAAATACTTGAAGTACATACTGCATTATATGAAGTTGCACCATTTGAACGGGAATTCTCTGGCTCTGATTTTCTGTGCTCTGAGGGATTTATAATCCAGCAGTGTTAGAGGTGGCTCTGTCAGAAAGCAGTGCCAGACAAGGCAGCTTTCCTGCAGTTCACTCCTGCAGCTCCTCAATCTAAGTAATAGACATCTGCCCTGAACTGTTGTATCAGGAATCCTGAGAAAAAGCAGTGAAGTGACTTCTTCCTTGTCTGGCAGGAAGTCCATGGCACGTTTTGCTGGGGTTTTTAATGCGCTCTGGAAGGCAGGTATTGAACGTACTGGCTTTGCTAATAGTAACAAATGTTAGTGATTCAAAATCAGTCTTTCAACTTTTCAGGAGTTGTCAGCTGATTTGTTATTTAATGTTTCTGTGTTGCTGGCAACACTTCCAGGCCCACAAACCTGAGCTCAATCCGGGTTAAGAAGAGCTCTTGCCTTTCAGTCTGTGCAGACTGACCATGAAAATGACTGTGGAGTTACTATTTTTCATCAGACTGTATATGATGTGTGTTCTCAAACACACACTTTTTTATGTATGTTGTCAAGCAGGCAGGAGATGTGGAGACGTACTTAATATGCACTGTGATACAGCCCTTCGGCTCATTTTTTTACCCCCCCTTCGAGGCCTTTCCAATTTTGACCAGTTTCCTTCATTAGCCTGAAGTAAATGCTTGATCACTTTTACTACTGTATCAGTCCAGCCTCTCAACATCAGCATTCTGAAAAGGGTAATGCCCCATGAAATCAGGCATTGGCAAGGCATTTTCAAACCGTGTTTTAAGCCAAGGGATTCTGGGCACAGCTTAGCCTTGCCCCCTCTGCCCCAACCTGTGCTCGCTGCTTCCTTGGCTGCATCTCTACAACTCCCTCTTGGCAGCAGCTCAGACAAAGGCTGAAGACTGTAAGAAACCAGACATTGACCTGGTTATTCTGTTTGAATTGGTGTGACTGGCAATTGGTATTTTCCTCTTGCAACTGAAGGTGTTCAATAATTCATACATTTTACAGAAAGTCTTGTGGCTTGTTCCGTTCCCACCCATGTCTGAGATAAGGCACACTCGATGGCAAGCAGTATTCAAGTGAATATGCATTTGAGCATTAAATTCTGCTGCTTCAAAAGGCTGGTATTAAGAGTCAGGGGTTTGTGTCAACACTGGGGACTCCAGCAGTCTCTGGTAGGGACACTGACTTTCTGAGTTACGTGGAAGAACGCTTTTCCCCACTTCAGTCACCTAGAATGCTGCCATTAATCTGTAGTCTAGTTACTTCACAGTCGAAACAACATTGCAATGCGTTGTTACTGTAAGAGGCCACGGACTGACTAAGAGTGGAAGTTTAGAAGCTTTGTATTCAAGATATGATCAAAATTTTTTATATTTTATTTTGGGTTGGGGGTTTTTTTCTTGTTTACATGCCCGTCCTCCGTAAAGCTCCCTGTGCAATCACAAGTGCTGTAGGCTTCCAGATACATACTTCCATTATGTGACCCATCAAGCAGGGGTCAGACAGGAGTCTCTGCCGAGCCTTCGTCCAACAGCGGGTGAATCGCTGCCTTTCCCCGGCCCTCTGGCTCGTTGTGCCCGGGATGCCCTGCGGAGGATGCGCCCCAGGGGTCCGGCTGCGGACCGCGGCTCGGTCGGTGGCTCTGGGGCCCGGGGACCCTGCCCGAGCGGGCACAGTGATTTCAGGCACCTGCCCCGCTTTCCGAAGGCTCCGTGTGGCGCTGCTCGCCGGGCCGCTGCCCCCGGTGCCCGGCAGCGGCGCGGCGGGCGGGCGGCTCCCTCAGGCATGGGCGGGCGGCCGAGGCTGGGAGTCCGCGAAATCCGGCCAGCCAAGCCCTCCGTGTGTGTGTGTGTTTGTGTGTGAGCGAGTGAGGAGAGCTGGGGATGGGGCAGANGGAGGGGGGGCCGGGTGCCTGTGATTGGTAAAGCTCCACGGAGGCATCTGCCAGCAGGACTTCAGAGGAATGTGAAACCAAATCGTTCAGAAGTTAAAGATAGATGCAGAATACACAGCATCTTGAGCCAAGGTTTAAATTCATCCCTCTCTGCCTGGCTTCTCGCAAAGCTCTGCTTGTCAGCTTGCCTCTGTCTCCTCTAGCAGCTGTAATATTCCCTAAAAAAATAACATCATTCTGGATACTTGGGAATTACTAAGGTGGCAAAAGAGATCATGGTGCATACAGTAGGGTAAGTAGGAAGCTCGCCTCTGCATGCATTTGCTAGGGTGGTTCCTCTGGGCTTTCCTGGTGCCTTCAGAGCACTCTGGCAGTTCCTCCAGAACTGGTGGGTACTGAAGTAATGCTCACCCCGGGCGATTTAGTCTCCTGTTTTCCGCATATGGAGCATTTGAACTTTATTCCTCAGTTAAGTGTTACTCACAAAGTTACTTTTCTTGGCATACCTAGGGAGTCTTGGGCTTTAGTACTTTTGCCATTATAGTTTGGAGTGCTGTTTTCCTAACAGATGATTTTTGTTATATACCTTTGCTCTTCATTAGTGGGACATGCTGTTTGAAATGCTGCTTATTATTACAAAGTTGAAAAGGGAGTTGTTTTCCATGTTAGAGAGGATGTAATCAATGTTTGCTTGCTTGTTTGGCCATGGTTTCACTTACAAACTATTTCCTCATGGGTGAATTTGATCACAGCACAGGGTTAATTAAATTTAACCTTCTTGTTTGTTTGTTTGTTCCCAAATAATGCTTTTACTGGGAGTTTGATTTTTTTGTTTGGTTGGTTTTTTGGAAAAAAAAAAACACAAACATTTTGGCTATAATTTTCTTTGAACAAAGTCCTTCTAGCAGTAATTTAAAAATGTGTGCATTCCCCTGGTAGTCCTCGCTTAGATAGTGAATTTGTGAGTAAAAAAGAGGAAATTCAGGCTGTCGTGTTCTTTCTAGAACTTATCAGAAGTAATTTCAGTATCTGGCAGATATATCGCCTCATTGATCAATGTCTTTTTCAGGCAGTTTCTGAAACATTTCTGATGAAGTTGTGGTGTTCCTATACCCAAAAGGATTTTAAAATACAGAAACTCATTTGGAAGTTAGATGTAATATTTGTTACGTAGCAAGAACTTGTAGTCTGAGTGTTTCATCTGAATCTGTGCTTTGAAGGTGTGTTGTCTAAATGCCAGCATTGTTTTTACCATTTATTCTGGGCATGTGTGTTTTACACTTGTAGTAGAGGAGCTCCTAACTTTGGATCTGGTGTCAGTTCACCCAAACATACTCAGAATTCCTGACGTGTTAGTACTGCCCATAATAACCATAGGAAATAGGTGCTGTCTGCGGATAGCTGGAACGCCTGACATTTTTGGTTATAGATATCAGTGCTGGAGAGATGCATATAATGGCAGTCTGTGTCGTGCAAAATATGTGAAAGTGGGTGAACTAAAATAGAAACAGATCCTCTGTTTCAGGGAAAGATGTTGTGTCTGGTATGTTTTGGTATCTTTCTGGCATTTGATTGAGTTCATCCCTATTGGTCAGCTTGCCTGAATTTTGCAAAACATTTGGGTGTGTTTGAGTGAGCAAATCTGCTGTGAAGTGTTTCCTGTGTGATTAAGTGTAGGAGATGGAGAAGAAAGAGATAGATGACCTTTAAGGTAAATCTGGAATAAAAAATGGATGCAGGGATGAGAAATGAACTTCAAGCCAGTTCTTTTACAGTTTGTAATAGCTGGATGTTCTTTTAAATAGCTCAGACTAGCTCAGCGCATCAGTCCTGTGCTAAATTTCCGGGCCAACAGTTGCTTACATGAAGGAACTTTCTTACATTACATTAAGGAATTACTGTAATATTTGTTTTGGTATTGAAGTGGAAGACCTTTGAGAAAAAAAATATCAAGATGAGTAAAACTTGCAGTGAGGCTTGGTGAAGTTGTGGTTAGTTTCTGGCTCTTGCACAGGGTCCTGTGCAGCTTCAGGCAAGTCACGTGAGCTCTCAAAGCCCCTGCAGACCAGAAGGGCTTGGAAGGGAGTGGAAATACCTTTATTATTTCTCTGTGTTGGGTATCTAGGTGGCAGTTCCTCGGGCTAGGCATCACCTCTGGTAAGGTTTAACACAATAGGCTTCTGTTTGCAGATGCACTCTTCCCATGGCTATGGCCTCCCCAAGGAGGGAGGGAGAATCCACAGATTTAGAAGCAGGGGTTCACTGCACCTTTTATAAGCTTCCTAAACTGAAAGAGAAAAATAGACTGACATTCAGAGGTGAGCAGAAAATAGAATTAATGTTCCATGGGAAATTCCTGAGTCAGTTCAAAATTTAATTGCATTTCCCTACCACAGTGTATTGCTTTTCAGAAGTTATAGTTCAGGAGCATGATGTTCCCATTTCATTATCTGAGACCCTTCTCCCATAATTAAATGTCCAAGAGGCACTGGAGAGCTTTGTCACAAAGAAACATGCTTTGAATTCTGGGAAGGGAAGCTGCCTGAAAAACCTTGTTGCTGGAAGGGAATGAGCGTCTGACCCCGGAACAGGATGTTCCCAGGGTAAAGAACTACATTGTGGCATTGGATTGACTTTAAAAAACGTTCTGGTCTACCTAATCCACCTGAAATAATATTTTCCAATTGTCCTAGCAGTAAATGGAAAACGTTCAATAAACTGATATTTTCCCATAGAAAATGTAGCTGTATTTGATACAAATTCTAAATTATAATGTTGGCATATTTACTGAAGTGGAAAATCCTTGGCCAGCTGTTAGGGTGGATTTTTCTTGGTTAGGGTGAGCATGGTACTGCATGTGCTGAGTGATGATGGTACTACACAGCAGCGTTATACTGCTAAGGTTTTTGGGTAAGGGTGTGGTACCTGGAACCTCTCTCTCCTCTCCTACCCGCCTTCTCTCCTGCCCCATTCTCCCTCACTAGCCTTGTGCTTCTTAGGTGACTAGGATTTGTTGGGAAGCAGGGAGGGAGGAAGGAGAGATAAAGAGACGTCACTTTCTTAAAGGCTTTTGTAACAGGGTGTTCCTAGGGATGATGACACCCTCTTCTTGATCTTCTGGACTTCTTTCCTCACTGCAGCTTTCTCTTCCCTTCCTCTCATTTCCCAGGACCCCCAATAATCCCACACAGGGGGAAAAGGAGAAGTGCTGCTGAGACAGAGGGGATGGGACGGTGAGGGGTAACCTGTCCCCAGCCCTTGCCTCTTGCTGCTGCAGAGAGAGGAGAGATCATGAAGGTGCAGATCTTCAGGGGGATCAGGCAGGGGTCAGAACACTGATGAAGCTGATGCCTCCTGGTTTCGGGTACTGTGTGAGTGGTTAAGGTGCCGCTCTGATGCTGGTACAGTGTTCATCACTAGCATATGCCATGCTTTCCTGCTTCGAGGAGCTGTTTGGTGTCTCCCAGGGAGAAGCACTGCTTTGTAATGGCTGGTAGCATGTCTGCTTCTCAAGGAGGCTGGTCATGTCCCTCCCTTTCTGTTACAATTACGTTGTAAGTGACTTTGTCATGAGAGTTCGAAAACATCATTCTTTCTGAGGTGAAAATGGGTTTGCAGCATTTTTCCCCTTTAATAGATCCTACAGTTTTTTCTTTGCAAACTGTGCTAAAACCAGTGGCACGGATATGCTTATGGGTATCAAAAATCCCTCCTTGCTAGACTTTATAGTTACTGTACATGGTTCCCCTTTTCTTTCTGTCATGATCTTTTTTACCTTTGTAAAACTTTGCTTCTAGCCTCATCTTCAAGCTTTCTTGCAGTGGTCATTTTGCCATCAGTAAGAAAATGGAAGTGTCATCAGGAACTGGCTGGTAAGGAGTTTAAGGACTGTTTCTACAAGGTTCCCTGACAATGTGCTGGTATTTTTCTGAGCTCCAAAGAAGCAGCTTATAGTGATACAATTTCCTTTGGGTCCTAATGATTCTGCTCCCAGTGATTTGTTTTGGCAGAGTATGACAGTCTGTATGGTGCACCACACTGTAGAAAACCTCCATTCTGTAATTTTGTAATTCTGTAAAAAAACAGAAACCCACCCAACTCCCAAACTAATGCAATTATTATGTCCCATGCAGCCATATTATCACCTCTGAGCCCAGGAGTGGAAACCCAAGGAAATTGCCTGTCCGAGTGATGTCGGACTTCCTGCACTTACTATTCATTCTGGCTCCTGGTGTATCAGGGAATAAAGAACTTCCTGGCTAATTATTATGGTATGCAGTGACTTTACCTGGAAACACAGCGATACTTCCCACTAATAGGATGCTTAAAAATGCATCTAATTGCAGCTGTGGTAGTTGAGAGAATGCCTAATACCTACCAGTCTTGAAAAACCATCCTTCCTGGCAGGGGATTTTACAGGAAACTGAGTTTTACTGTCTCTTTCCTTTGTCTGAACCATTACGTGGCCACTTGCTATAAAACTTGATTTGGGGATTATATGCTGAGTAATAAAGAGATAGGAAAGCAGTGGAAATAATGAATCTTTCTTTATTAATTCATTTGCTGGCGTGGTGATCACTGTTTGCTGAACATAACCTTCCCTGGGGCAGGGAGGGAACAAGTCAGCTTCTGTGCCTGTGATCTTTGTCAAGCCATGGAGGGAGGGGATTTGGTGTATCCCATTCTGAGAGCAGTGATGGTGATACTTGCCTGGTTCTGTGAAGTGCTCCGGGATCAAGGGATGAAAAGTAGTACCTACATGCTGCATTCTGATTTTCTTTTATGTCTGTGGTAAGGATAAGACTAGTCTCGTATGAAATACCTCCTTGTAAATTTGTAAGGAAATTTGTACTAAGTGGAAGCTAAAAAAAAAGAGAGAGAAAAATGAAGCAGAGACAGAAAAGTCTGTCAGCAAGTAGACTTTCAAAGCAATTTAATGACAACTTGTGACTAGTTCTTTTAAACACAATGAAAGTAAGCAAAGGCAAAGCACAGAGGAACATGCTTGGAGTGATGCTGTCCTTAAGTACTCTTTACCAAGTAACAGCTGCAGATAGAATTAGTAATCTTGGGCTTTCCTGCTGCATTTTAAAAATACCTCTTGTAACGGAAGTTTGTGCTTTCTAGTAATTACTACCTTTTCAGTGCGTGTTCATTCTTAATGCGACATCATCCTTGGAAGAAGATCTTTCCAGATTTATAAAGCAATGACAGTTTGGCTATCACAAGTTTCTCTCTACCTGTTTCTTTTTAATTCACAACTCATTTATATTGGATTAAGAGACCTATTGTATCATTTGTGTGATACAGAAATACAATCCATTCCCTGCTTTTGGATCATTCTTTTTTTTCCTATAAATTGACTTGAGAATCACTAACTTTACATCTAAAAAAAATGTTAAATTACAAGGGCAACACATTGATATAAGCATTTTTTAACTTCTTTGAGTTGATAATTCTGAAATCTTGTCGCTTTTTTAATGTTGAATCCTAACTATCTTGTATGACTGAAAGCTTTCTTACCTACTTGAAAAATTAAAGTTAGTCTGGGAGAGCTGGCCAGTCCTTTATCTTGGTATTTGATGTATATTTTTAATTGCTATTACGATAGCAAATGCTGAACTTTTCTTCAAATATACACCGACAGTCTTGTTTCCAAACAGATCAAAAAATTTCCAAACAGATCTAACAAAATGCTAAGTGTTTTATGATTTTATTTTTGTTCTTAAAATTTCAATCAATTTCCATGCCTTGTTAGGGAAAATAAATCACATCAGCTTAATGCAGCTACAGATTGTATTATGCTGGTTGGTACAGGAGTGCGGGGAGGACTTAACGAAGCTGAGAGTCAAGCTATATTCTCTGCAGGGCTATTCTGTAAACAAGCCATGTTTTTTTCCTTAAAAACCCCACTTCTGATAATGCTATCTATCATGTTACTTCCCCTACAGCTTATCTGCATCCTGGCTTCCCATCTTTCTCTGCCACCCTCCAGGCCACTTCATCCAAAGCTCTGAGTTGTCTTCCCCCTGATTCCGGCCGTAGAGTTGGATGACCCATCAAACACAGCCACAGCAAGCGGGGCAGGCTGGCAGCACGCTCAGAAGTGGTAATTGAGCAACAGACCTTGCTCCATCTCCTCTGCTTGCCTTGAGAGTCTCAGTTAGGGAGGAAATTTCTGGAGGAGACACATTTTCAGATACAAGAGGTTGTGTGTGGCTTGCAAGGAGCCCCCTGAGCATGTCTCCCATAGACTCACATCAGTTCAAAACAGAAGTCATCAGGAAAGGTGCAGACCTTCAGCTGCCAGAGCAATCACTTGCACTTGTAAGCTCTAAAGCTCCCTGTGAGCCATCCTTGGGGGATGAAGTGTGACTTCTTTTAGTAAACTCAGTGGCTGTTCGGTGATAGCGACAGGAAGGTAACAGTTGTTTCTGCCTGCAGAATTTTTGTGTGTGAAACAATGGAGGAATGAAGGCTTCTCAGCAAAAGAATGGTTAAAGATTTCTTTTAGCACAGGTGAAACTATTTCTTTTCCATAACTTTAGCTTTGAAACTTGCTTAAAATGTGGAAATAATATATCCAGCCTGACTCTAATATTTCATATGTGAAGTTTCAGGTCAGCCATAAAATTTAGCAGAGCAACTGGAAAAAGGTTTTCTAGTAGGAAGTGAGGGTAGACAGGGGAAACTTGCTAAAATGATAATGGCAAAAAGCAATTATGTGACCTTAGGTGATAGTAAATATGATTTCAGAAATCATACAGTTAAATAAATAAAGGAAGTAGTGGATGGTTGAAAAGAATCCAAACAAGTGTAAGTTCTTCATCTACATTAAATCTGGTAACGTATTCCTAAATAGAATTAAAAGTGTTAGAGTTTAAAGACTTCTGGGCAAATGATAGTTCCAGGCTTATGTGAACTCTTTGCAGGACAGTACATTTTCATGGAAGGGGGAATAGGTGGTGGCTGAGTGTCATGTGCAGTTACTCACAACTTGGTGGTAACTTGTACTGAATGGGCCTGATCTTCGCTGTTACACTTTTTTATATCCACTTTCATTGGAACAGTGTATTCTCTGTGAAAAAGGCATCGACTAAGAAGATAGACTGATATTTTTCAGGCCACTCTGTTTTTCAGAAAGCAGAAATAAATTCCTTGTGCACAAAGCCTGAGCTTTGTAACTGTGCATGTAACGTACTAAATAAGTCACCCATTGTGTTATGTCCAAGAGAAACCAAGCTTTGCCAGAAAGCAACCCCAGCATAGCCAGGTCATCCGTACCTATTTCCCAGGTCATTGGTCCTATCCTTTTTCTGTTGTGCACCACTGTGGGTGAGTGCTTGGGCTTGTACTAGGCTTGGCTACCTAGACTGACAGGCTCCATACAGAGCAAGGACATAAAATTGGGTATTTCAGCCTTGGAAGAAATAGCCCTACTTGTTTTTGCACCCTGCTCCTGGTGGATAGAGCAAATAAAAAGTGGGGAAGTTTATGCGAATACTGGCCCAGTCCTTGATGGATTTCCAGTGTTTTGCACTGTGTGCTGATGAAAAACTACACACAGCTTGGTGCCTTTTGTGGAGCAGCATTGCAGGGGCACTCTTGGTTTCTTGAATGCACAGAGGCTGCGGTTGTGGTGTGTAGTTCCAGAAGGTTTGCTGAGGTGTATCCTCGTAGCTTTTGACACCATTACTGGCTGGGGAACAGCCAGTGGGACAGCAACTCTTCAGGAAAGGGTAGAGGTTACTGTGGATCTCTGTTTGAACGTGAATTGGCAATGTTGAGCTGTTGCACAATAGAAAGGGGAAAAAGGAAAGCACCATATTGGGCTGCAAATGGGACCACACCCTGCAGGGAGCAGCCCTCACATTGGTGAGCGGTCGACTGCAGTTCTGTGTTCAGTTTGGAGCACTACTCTTGAAGAAAATTTTGACCACTTTGGATGTGGAGAAGGCAGGAAAAGTGACCAGAGATCCATAGGGCATACCCCAGGGGGAAACCCTGAAAGGGTTATGTTTTCTGTGCCTAAAGAAAAGCAGCCTGCTGAGGAGTGAGTAGAAGAAAGGCAAGTTTTTAAGCACAGATAGTGCAGTACAGGCTGTTGCAAAGACTAGGCCAGTAATCTCTTTCTGTGCCATGGACAGAGAGAAATGGATCTAAAATGAAACAAGGAAGATGAGGTAAACCCTAGGAAAGTTTTATCCACAAAATACCCTGCCAGTGGATCTTGTGGAGCCTCCATCACTGGAAGTGTTAGGAATGACTTTAATAAACATGAACAAAGTGTATCTGCCTCTATCTCACAGTGGGAAGTGGATTACATATCTTTCCTACCATCCCTATGATTTTACGGTGCTGGTGATAATACTGCTCATAGAATTATTTTAATGGCAGACATTCTTTCCAAATTCTCATTACAAAGATCTTTCTGCAGAGTGGAATGCATTTTGCTGAGGTGCAGGAGGCACTTAATCATATAATTTCCTCATTTTTAAATGTTCCTTAGATAAAGGCATAAACAGCTGGCTTTGCATTTCAGCTCGAATATCATTGTCCTGAAATACTTGGGGACATCACTTTGTCAGCTGGCACCTGACAGTCCATCCTAAATCTGAAACATGTAATTGGATTCTTCGGATGAAATCCGAGTTTCCTTTGAAGTCCTGGGGTATCATAGGGTAAAAATTTCACACTGAGGACAGAGTGATGTCCACTTGTATGTGCTTAGCTTTACTGTCCTAGGCAGGCCTGTTGTTTTCAGGACAAGGATACAAGGAGTGGGTTGTAAGAGCGTGTAACCTTTGCTATGACAAACATTTGGCTGCAGAAGGGGGCCTTTGGAGTTCTTGTGTGGGTGAGTGAGAGCTTGCAACAGGCATTACATGAGGTGAATTAATACTTTCTTCTTTTTTTCAGATAATGTGAACAAAACTAATTTACACCATCTGTTCTGAAATAGTAGAAAAGCAACATCCATTTTTTTTGATGTAACATTTCTTTCGCTAATACTTTAGGCACTCTGTATTCTCTATAGTGTAATGTAATTTCTTCCCTTTTTCTCATTGAGGAGGGGGGTGTTCTCCTCCGAAATGTATTTTTATTGCCAGTAGCCTTTAGTTTGCATTTAGTATTCAGACAACTATAGCTGCAAGTTGAATGTTTCTCCAGCTACTGGATAATCCCTCCTGATGAAATGCATGCAGAGAAGTCTCCAGGTGCAATGGATTGGAGTAGTTCCATTGGAAATATTCTGCCTTTGTTTATGCCAGTGCTAATTCAGAGCCAGTTCACTGGTCACAGATTTAGAGTAGGTGATAGAATGTCATCCTAAAAATGGGATCACATTGATGTAGAAGCTCAGTGTCAATCTCAGAGCTGAGAGTTAAATTTTTGTGCCTCATAATGCGTTGTTGCATTTCACATCCAGATTTCTTTGCAGGCTTTTCTTGACTGTGCCATGATGTGCCATGTGTAGGAATTGCATGCGTATACCTAAGGCTAAAATAAGCCCACAAGAAAGCACAAACCCCAGACTTTAGGACCACCAATACATCAGCTGTTAATAACCTTACAATGTTATTATGCTAACACTAGAAACACAATTAAATAGGAATGATTTGAAGCTGCCATTAGGGAGAAGAAGACGGAGGAAAACAGTTTCGTCGTCACAACATCATGTTTTCATTGACCTACTTAGAGTAGGGAAGAAAATGTGTCCCTTCCCATTACAGCAGAATAGGTTTGTTCAGCAATTTTATAATGCAACTGTATAAGAGAAGACTGGATTTCCTAACCACTCCAGGAGGATTTGGAAAGGAGAGTAATGTTATTTCACACACTTACGACTAAGATGTGTAAGTTCCTGTCCAAGCTATAATGTTATTAGTTTAATCAATTTGGCAGAAAAGTGCTTAGAGTAAAAAAAAAAAGGAGAAAAAAAAAGACTTGTATTCAAAGATGAAAGGAAAAGGGCAGTGCTTGGGCTGCAGCTGCGCAGAGGGACCTTCTGTGGGCAATTACATTTCCTTTGTCTTCATCTTCCGTGTTTCGAAGCCTTTGGGATGGCTGGGCTGGAAGTGGAGGAGTCCTGGACATAGGTGCAAGGTACATCTCTGCACATCCAGCACCCCTGCCCAAGCCACTGAGTGGGGAGCCACGACTGCAGCTAAAGCACCTCCAGAGAAAAATCCTATGTGCTTTTCCTCCTCCACCTCTGTGCCGTGAGCAGGGAGTGAGATGCAGGTGTCTGGGTTACTCCAGCCACAGGGCATGGTGGTGCTCATGGGGTTGGCAGCATGTGGGGTTTGGGGTGCAGCCCTCCTTCTCTAGACTTGGGCATTACTGTGGTGTTTGATGTTTGCTGTCTTATGCTTGAGTTAATAAACCATCTTTATCTGAAAATAAACACCTGCGGCTAGTCCTTTCTAGGCTGCTCAGGTCACATTCCTCCACAAGGTGTTGTTGGTAATTTAGTATTGTCAGAGGCATTAGTCACTGCCATAGTAGCTTAATAATACGCGGTAGGAGCCAGCTGGTAATTAACAAATTAGAGATATCATCTACATTTTCCTCAAATATTTCAGATGTAGAAAAAATAATTAAAAGGAGAGCGCTTCAGGTGTTTAAAGCTATTACGTATATTTAAAACATCTCGCCATGTTAGGAAATTATTCATTGTTTTAAAGGTCAGCTACGCCTCATCTTGATGCTGTCCCAGGATTCTGTAATTCACACCAAAGAGTTGTGAAGTAGGGAAAGGGCCAGACTCCTGTCTTTTTCTTTAACACTTTAGTTCTGCATCATTTAGCAAATTCATGCCAATGCCTGACTTCTGTGCCTGTTTTTAGGAGTGGCATGACTTTGTAGGTCTCAGCTGCTCTCTTTTGCACTTAACTTCCTTTGATATTAGAAGTGTCTTGAATTGGAAGCTTATGTTTATGTGTGTGTGATGGAAAGATGAAATTGACTTGTAATTGAAGCTAAGGAGAGAAAAAGTTAACGCAAATTGTATGAAACTGCAACACTGGGACAGACACCACAGTATGAATGAAGGTGATGATGGCTTTCATTATGTAGTGTAACTAAAATATGCTGGTATGCACAAGCTTGCTTTAACTCACTTGGCATCTCCATATTTTATCACCAGATGGTGACCAGCAGTTTCAAACTGAGATGCTCTCAATTACCTATGTGTGATGGTTGAGCAGTAGTATACTTCGATACGTCTCCCATCCATGCTGCTTCATCCCAGTACTCCTTGATCCTCCTGCAGCCTGGCTCCAGGACTCGTCTCTGAGTATCGCAAGCCTTTGACTCTGCTTTTTCTCCGGGGCAGGATCTGATCTGAGCACTCTGAGGCAGACGAAGCAGGGAACAGAGCAAGCGGTCGGAGGAGCATCATTTCTACGGGTAGGGTGCAGTGTTATCTGTTTTCATGGGGAGTGCTTGGGTACTGGCAGTGGCTTTGAGAAATACGATTTATGTTTGAAAACATTCTTCTTGGAGATAAAAAAAAGTGCTTTTGAAAGTGTGGCTGGGTGCTCTTTGATACACACTGCAGAGTTTTTGTTAGACAGTAACAGTTTGTGTTCAAGCTTTGAACTCATGGTACAGATGCAAGCAGCTGTACAATGTAATGGAAAGCAGAGAAGAATCTGCCCTGTAATACCTTTGCTCTTTGCTACACTTAGTCACCTCCACATTGATGGAAGAGCACTGGGGATTTCAAAGCATGTGTTCCTGAAGCTTACAAAAGAAAAGGAATTCCATATGCAATTTCTGTTTAGATTTTTAGCCTCTTAGAGTCAGGCTAAGGTGTTTTGAATGCTTCTTAATTCCTTTTGGTACTAAAGCACAGAGGGTAGAGGTAGAATAAGGCTGTTAAAATATTCATACAACACTGTTAACAGTGTAGAGTTGTTTTGTGCACCCTGAATTCTCTTTTGTTGTTCTGGGTGGCTTTTGCTTAGGGTCTTTCTGGTGGCTTTGTACTGACTGTTGCCTCAGCAGAAAACTTTCCCTGTTTGTAGTGTATAACAGTAGAGCATGAAAGTGCAGGCGACACTGAGTCACACAGCATGCAGACACGGTGAGAGAGTGGTGCTGCTGGCTGCACCCGGGCTGGGTGAGAGCTGACACCCGAGAGGGCAGGCAGAAACACAGGAGCATGCCAGCCTTTACCTGCGGTCCCACAGCGTGCTGAGAGCCGGCCTCACATGTCCCAGCCTGGTGCCAGCGGCACAGCAGGCACATTTTGCACACTTCCTGCTCCTTCCACTGTCCACACCAAGGAGCCTGTTGAATGCACCACTCCTCTGGTTTTGTTGGTATTCCTGGATTTCCCCTGGTGTAGCACAAGGACAGGCAGTAGGGATGGTCCTACCTGGTCTGTCCCAGGCCGTGGGCTGGCAGCTTGGCACACCCACAGGCCTGGCGGGGCTCCTGGCATCCACAGCCCAGACATGGCTGAGCAGTCACCTGCACATCTCTCCCAGTGACAGAACAGCGTTTCCTAGTGCAGGAGCTGTTCTGCAGGCAGGGTCTTGCAGTTCATCCAGGGATTACAAGGCACATCAAATTTTACTACAGTTTTCATCCCCTTGAAGCCCTTCATATACACAAACAATTACACAGACTTCATAATGATTATGGCCTGTTAAACTGCTGTATAAATGTTGGTACTACATTTTTTAAATTATTTTTTACCCTTTGTGTTAATTCAGTTCATGACCTTCACACTTCAGGTTTTAAAATGCCACTGCATTCCATAGAAGACTAGATTGCTGTTGAGGGGAATGAAAATAACTACCATAGCAAGGGGGAAAAAAAGTTTTATTTCTTCAATCTGATACAGTTCATGTAATCGTGGAAGGTAGGTGATGTCTGTAATACCTGTCACTCCTTTGTACTGATGCTTTCAAAATATTTGGACACAAGTCATGGAGCTCTCTATTCACCTGGGAATGAAGAAAGACATTCAGTCTGAATGTCCTTAGTTGCTGCTTTTCTCGCATTACATTTTGGGTTTTTCTGCAAAGAGGCTATACAGAAATCCCAGAGCAATTTAAACCTCTAAGATTTCTCCGTTCTGTAGTTTATTTTGACAAAATAATATCCATATGGCTCTGTATTAATGGATTATTGTGATACTTGGATATTGCATTCAAAACACTGCATTTCAGTACAACTGGTCAAAACCAAACGTTATATAGGTAAAATACATTATTTGCTGCATTCCTTTTATTCTGAACAAATTTATGACTTCTAACTGTATCATTTTCTGGAAAAAAGGCCCCTTACTTTTTAAAACATATTGTTTTGTGCTCTTTTTCTCTACTGTTTAAGTCAGAATTAGGCTGTCCTCTTCATATTTTATTTTTATTTGATGTTTGGGAAGCAATAAGCTAACCTATGTGTTCTGTGTTCAGTCTGGGTGAGTGAGTAATTCCACAAAGACTGCTTCTCACTGGCTGATCACTGCACTTGCAAATTACTTTTACTGTCAAAAATGCCAAAGCCCTGCAGCTGAGCATTTTGTTTCCAAATGCAGTTGGCTAAGCTGAAAAACCTTTTTTTTTCTAGTTTTTGGCACTGATAAGTGAGATTCAGGAGTCCCCACCAGGGTTGTGTTGGTAGTAGTAGAAGTTCTGGAGAAGCTGTGAGGAGTTTTGGTTGAATTTGGGGGTGATATGTTGTTAACAGTTGTTCAATGCTCTACTTACTCCATGCTTACAGAAAATATTTCCTTTTATTTCTGACAACAAAGCAAAATGTCATTTCCAGCCACTGCCTCAACGTCTTCCCTCACTGAAACAAAACAGGTGACTAGATCTTGAAGTGTCATATCTGACATATTTGGCAGTTGTTTTCTGCTTCTTGATAGTGCTGGGATGTGAACTTGAGGTCATCCCAGCTGCTCTGGCCACCTCTCTGCTCACTGAAATAAAGACTGCCTGGTGTAGTCATTGCTATTTGCTGAGGCTGCTTTTACACATGCATTTACTCCGTTTAGAGAATCCCAAACTCTGCATGTAAAGGTCTATGTTGGCATCTTGCAGTGAGAATTTCCCTGCCCATGGGAACCCAGGCTTGTGTATGTATGTTTTTGAAGCAAGTGGATGTGGTGATATGTGCAGGCTTATCTGCTCAGCCTTTTCATCTGAGTGGAGCCTTCTGCGATGAATTGACAGGATGAACAGTTCAGTCCATCCTGTTTAGAATTACATGTGTTTATTCAGTCCTTTGTTAAAGCTGGTGCTGTTATTCATGCAAGATTTTTGCTTCCATATAAGTTTTATTATACTTTAATCTCCTGTAGCACCCAACAAACTTTTAAGAACCACTTACCCAGAAACCATTGTTTACTGCAATTATAAAAGAACATGCATATGAATCACAAGTGAGAATATTACCCAACAAGATATTCCTAGAAACAGGAGAGCACTTACATGCAGTACAATATGTTAATCATTTATAAGGAGTCGGTTATTAAAATTATTTTTTTAATACTCTGGATGTGAGGATGTGAAAAGCCTGTTCACTGAAGATGTTTGTGGGCTTTTGGAACTTTCTTAAGTTTCCATCGTCACATTCTTGTCACAGATTTGAAAAGAAAAAGCTCAGATATAGTAGTTTGGGTAACTCCAGGTTAAGGTAGCTCTAGACTATGAGTATATATGTATGCGCGTGTGTATATACACATAGGTAGATACATGTGTATAGATAAATTCAACAAGCTTTTGCCTTTAAGAGAAGTCCACAGTGTGCTTGGTGCTTCTTAATTTCTACAGAACTGCTCATGATCAAAGACTTTGCCTGCTGAGACACTTTCACAGTCAGGGTCTGTGGTCGTCTGTGGTTACAAGCAGACCTCTCAAATGAATGGAAGTGTGATAAATCTAGCTGAGTTATCATTTCTTCACAGGGCTTTATCCTGGGATTGGCTTTAGGCATACATGCTTATAAATAACAGGGAAAGGAAAGGAAAGGAAAGGAAAGGAAAGGAAAGGAAAGGAAAGGAAAGGAAAGGAAAGGAAAGGAAAGGAAAGGAAAGGGGAGCTTATTTTGAATTGCCTGTGTGAAGGTGTAGTGTCTCCACTCCCCATTCAGACATGGGACATGTGTCAGCAGACAGCAAGATGAGCTGCCCTCTGTCCCTTCCGCAGGCTGGTCGGATGTGCTCCAACGCCAGTCACGAGCTGCAGGGCTCACTTAGCACCACACTGTGCCCAGTGATGATGCACAGCATTTTAGCAACTGCTGAAGCTGAAACCAACTTAGAGTTGCCTTGTACCTGCACAGCACAGGGAGGAAGCAGAGGAATTGGGGTCTGTCAGTCACGACCCATGGAGACATTCCTGGGATGGTGCACATTTGTGGTGAAACTGGTAGAGTGGGAGACCTTTCCAGCACAGGATCTGGTCTGACTCCTGCTTTTGGAGCAGAAATATTATTATCATCAAGAATTCTGTCACCGCTGGGCAGAGATGCAGAGTACTCTTCCCTGGGCATCCCTCCCTCTGCTCCCCTGCTTTGGAGGGGAAACAGGGCAAGGGAAAGGACCAGCTGCAGAATGCAATTGTTTTGAAGCAGCTTTCCACTCCATTAGTAGAATGAAGGTACAGTCTGGGTCATTTAATTTCCCATGTTGATGTAGGCAGCAAATCAGATAGGTGTGTCAGGGAATTATTCACCATGTCTGATAACTTAGCTTTTAAATAAAGAGCAGGACTTTCCAAATATTGCAGGAAGGGGCAAAAGCAGCAGGAGAGAGCAGATTAAACACTTGTAAACTGTCTTCTTTTTTAAGTGCTAAAGTTTGGGCAAAAGAAACTGCCATTTTTCTAGGAAGAAAAGTCTGTGCAACAAATAAGTTGGTTCCCACCTAAATCCCTTCTACTTGTCATGCTGGAAAATGCAGCAGTTGAGATTCCTGTAGCAGTATTTAAAATGACAAGCATATTTCAATGAGTTTGTCTAGTGAAACTTGGCTGAAACTATCACATCAGTGGGATGATACCATGGGAGCTTTACAATTTAAACCAAATCTCTTTCGGCTCTGATGCCATCCTCAGCCCCATTGTGATGAATACCCCACGTGGCTCATGCTCTGTGCTTTCAGATCATTCTGCAGTGATTCTTCCATTTCTCCCATTTTTATGACCCCTCTGTAGGCTGACGTGCTGTATGTGTGTGCTGTTCAGACACTCTCCGCTTGAGGAGAAATGAGAGAAAGGCATTCCCTCTTGTTTTCACCTGGCCAGCTGCATTCTTGAATAAACTGGATGATGTGGTTGTGGGGCAGGGATGGGAGACGGTCTTTGACAAAGACCAAAATGAAGGTATTCCAAGATGGCTTTGTGCTTTAGCTTTCCTCATGGGATCAAATCCCAAAAGAGATTAGACTGTCTGAGTGTTCGGTAAGGAACTCCCCACTCTTCTAACAGCTACTGCCCTCTGCCCTGATGGCTTTTTGGAAAGCACATCCATTCTTTAATAAATGCATTCGTTTTTCACTCGTTAAATAACCCTGTTTGTGCTCTGGAAATATTGGTGGCAGGAGACAGTGCATTACATACATAAACTTTCCATGGCTTTAAGTGCAGTATTATCCTTTGTGTCTTTTTTCGGAGATGTTGAGCTTCTGTATCTCTGAAGGCCATGGAAAGTCTACATGGCAGTCACACATTACTCTCTTTACCAGGTATCTCCTGTTCTGTTTTCAATGCCAGACCTTAGTATCCACAGTTCAACTGTTTATTGAAGGTGAATTCCTTATCTGCTGTCTCCTGTTTATCAAATCTTGTACTTGTAATTTATCCTTGTTTTATGCTGTGATATGCATGATCCAGGGCAACACTTCTTTTGACCCTATACAAAATTGATGGGTAGAATGGATCAAAAAGTAATCTGCACTGGAAATCTTATTAAAAGTGAAATTCAACTAGTTATTATAAAATTGACAGTCTGACTCATTCACCTGTCCAGGGCAGAATGGAAGGTCAACTAAAATTTGAACCCTTGGTAAGGAAGTGTCACTTCATATTAGTGTAACAGGCACTCCAAAGATAGGATCACACATCAGTGAAGGTAAGAGGTGCAAAAACCCACTTACAGATGCAAAAGCAACATCCTGTACAAGTATGGTTATTGAGTAGAATGTTGGTATTATAATCTCTCAAATGGCAGCTTTATCTGATTTGTCATGAAGTAGAGTTTCTGGTGTGTCAGGAGTTCTCTTGACCTGATGCAAGAACTTTACAGCTTAACTTCATGACCTCAGGAAATTAAATAGGTTATCGCAATCCTAAATCCAGTCTTTCCCAGCCTGAAGATACTAAAATTTCTGTAATACCCACTATTTATTATGCAATAGAAATGTAAAATGGAAATGTAAAAATTCTAAAAATTTGTCTTTTTGTCATAGCTCACACAGACAGTCACATTGAACTGTCTTAACATATTGCAAGCTTCTTGTTGGTTGGTTTTTATTTTGGAGTTAGCAGAAAATAAGTCAAGCTCTTCAATCTTCACCAGTTTTCACTTCATTGGAGTTGTTCTGAGAACTGTAAACAGTACATTCAGAAATTAGCTTCTAGATGGGATCTTTTGTGTCCTACATGTGTCACTGCAGAAACATTTTAGGTCTGTCCAGTGAATTAAGAAAGGAGGCTTCAGTGCCGAGTGCTCTTTGTAGTCACATGGATAAATCTGAGGTACGGTCCTGACCACACTGTCATCACATGGCTCTGGAAACGCTCATTTACCCCCCCAGAAGAAGGAACTGTTTTGTTCCTCTTTCTCCAAAGGTTGGTTTGTGTGAAACCTGCGCCAGCTTTCCTTACAGCATGCTGATAGGATTGCCTGTTGCTTGTCCAGGGATCCTGTTTCTTGCAGCTAATCTGAACATGCATCTCAGGTTTCTATTCAATCTGCTGAAATACGACTGTGATAATTTTATCTCGACAGCCTGTACGGCTCCACTCGTATTCAAGCGTCAGTCTGACTGGCTGTGGGTTTCAGGCACATGACCTTGGGAGAGGTACAGACTACTCATGTTGTGAAAGCCTTCTCTATCAGGGCGTTGTGTGTGTGTGTGTGTCTGGCATAGCTTTGTAATGCCGTGGCAGACACAAGAAACTGTCCTTCTGTGTCT
This sequence comes from Melanocharis versteri, assembly GCA_013397845.1. Classification (NCBI taxonomy): domain Eukaryota; kingdom Metazoa; phylum Chordata; class Aves; order Passeriformes; family Melanocharitidae; genus Melanocharis; species Melanocharis versteri. The sequence goes on from VZTG01009130.1 coordinate 748,715, forward strand.
CTCACTGGCCAGACTGGCCACAGCACAATTTTACTGGGCTTGTCCAGGTTCAGCTGGCAGCTCTGCCTGCTCTCTGCTTCCCTCCTGGTTTTGTTTTACCGCTTGTTTTCAGCTCAGTGGAGGGTAGGTGATAGTGTACATGTTAAATAAAATATGTAAATTCCTGACTATGTAATAGATTCATAGCACCACCAATCAGGAAAGTTGCTCAGCAGTTCCCATTATAGTACCTTATAGTTTTTCAGGGTATTTGTAAAACTTTTAATGTTTGGACTGAAATTTTTCTAGCTAGCTGTTTTCCTCAGCCTAAGTATTTTTGGAATATTTCAGCAAAAGTGATTCAGTAAGACTGAGAACAAGACAGCCATAAAAATAAGTTGGGTTTCTTCACATTTAAAGACAACCTTGGGTTATTTTCTTTGGTGTGCTTTAGTGTTCTTGTACACTGGAACAAGGATGTAAACTTAAGCAGAGCACATGACCTTTGCATGAGTAGTACTTCCCTTATTAGTCCCTGTGGAAGTCTGTCCGTTTGGCCTATAGAGTAGCCCTCAGGGGAAAATAAATCCAGAGCAGCTTATCCATGTTAAGAACTGGCTGCAGATGAAGATCCTTGATGGAACAAGTCTCTCCACAGATGCTGGAGAACCTCCAAGTGTGCTCGTGGCACCCAGGTTGTTCCTTGAGCAGTCGTCAAGGTTTCTGCTGTATTTGTCTTCACGTGGCTTCGGGTATACAGGTGTGTACTGAGAAGTCAAATACTGTACCCGTAAGTCTTGCACACACCAAGGGCAGATGTGCAACTTCGCAGGCAGCCTGAACTTTGACATCTCCAGTCTCTTAAACACTGAGGCTGCTAAAGCAAACAAACACATAGCATTCTTGTTACTGAATTCCTCAGGAATAATTCTGCATGTAGTCTGGCATTGTCCTCGTTTTGTGGAGTAAAGGTTGACATAACCTCCAGTTTCTTTGTAGTAGTTACATTGCTTAGCATTCAAAACAAACTTGATTGAGGATCCTGGAGGACACTGGGCTTTCCCGTCTTTCTCATGTGAGGTATATATAGCATCTACGCTTCTGGCAGCATTCTGGTAGGACAGGCAGGGAGCAGGAAAGTGACTCTTCTTGTTCTTGGACAGCACTGTCTCAGGGGAGAGAAAGTGGCTTACATTCTAAGTTCATTTCCATTTTGGTTTATGAAGCACTGCTTTTCAAAACTTCTGGGTTTTACCATTCTTCCAGCCCTTAGCTGAACAGATGTAAGAGGGAAAAAGACAAACAGAAGGAAAATAAATATGTGAACATTTCAAAACTTTTGTTATGGTGCATTGGCCAGTGCTGAGTAGAAAATAATCGTGCTGTCATCATTCTGTTTGATGTTAGGATTACACTTGTGTTCAGCTCTGCATTTTTTGTTGTTGCTGTTCTCTTTTAGCAATTTCCCTTTTCTTCAGAAAGAGCCTTTTGATTCAATGTCTGTTTTGTTCAGGGTGGTCAGATGGATGTTATTTCCTACTTAGTAAATGCCTCATGCTTACTGTATTTATTCACATGAGTAGATTTGCTTGAGGTCACTGTGAATGTTGCATGGTGGGGTTAGCAAAGAGTTAATATTTTTTACTGAGCTGCATAATACTTCTGGATACATTTCCCTATTGATCCCCCAATCCTCTTATGTCTGCCTAAATAAGTTCTTTATGATGGAAAATAACTTTGCAATTTATAATGCTGTGAGATCACTTTCCCCTCAAAAGATCATCTTTATATAGTCCTTCTTGCTTTCAGACTCACTGCTCCTCCTCCAGTTTCCTCTCTGGTAGTAATGGTTTAAGGATAAATAATAGGCAAAGTTTGCAGTAAATCGTGTTTTTTACAAACTCAACTTGTACCTGATGAAAACAAAAACAAAATTCTGGCAAATGGGAGTTCATCTTAAAGAAATGCATAAGTCAACAGGTCCTCCCCCCAGTTATCTGTAATAACAAGGCTTTGGGATTTTTTTCTGATCTCCTTCATAAGATTTTCTGTTTGGTTGTCATGCATTTCACTTTACTGGACCCCATGTTTTTTGACTGCTCGATGAGAAATGTCCTGGCCAAGGCGTAAAGAGCATAGAGAGCATATGAGTATATCTCAGTGACTCCACTCTACAAACAGTTTCCAAAGTTATAAAATAATTCATCAAGTGGACAACTAAAAATACCATACTTGAGTGGTTCGTTAAAGAGCCTTTTATTAATGTGAGGCAGATTTCCCCACTGTGGAGGAATACATGTTTGGAAACAAGTGAAAAGAAGACATCTTACATCCCAGCAATTTATTCCAGACAAAGGTTGCCTTCCTGATGTCTTCAGGGAAGCAGTCGGTTTCACATACTCTAATTTGTGTCGAGACCCACAGGCCTTGATATAGCAATGTATTAAGGGGTTCAGAAAGCAGTGCTGAACTCAGTCATTATTTCAATTTAAATCCTACCTGAATAAATGGATTACCAGCTGCTTAGACAAAAATACTTCAATTAAGATGGGAGAGTAACTGGTAAATTCCATGGATAAACATATTTCCCACGTAATAATGCAGGAAAAATGTTAACTTTGTGTTACAAAAAGGAAGTATGCTGAGCAGCACAAGCTGATGTGCAGATATGAGCAACTGTGGATTTATATTGCTGTTGCAAGTGGTTTCGTGTGTACAGAAATAACTGCTGTGCAGGCCAGGCTGGGTGCCAGAGTCATCTTCTCTGCTTGTATGGTGCTGAGGTTGCCAGCACTTACCCTAAAACTGACGTAGCTGTTGGCATAACCGAGACTCGCAGCATTCACTTTGATGTCTGAAATACAATGCAGTGTATAGGCGACTGCTTTACAAGAGGAGCAGCAGTGATACAAATCTTTGTGTCTGTGGGAGAAGTAGCAGCTGGGTGTTTGCTAGGGGATGGAGAGGGGAATGGGAGAGCAGAGCACGAGCAGGATTTTGCTGTTGGTGTCCTGCCACTTCCCAGGTGCTCTGACCAGAGCCTTACCACAGCATTTCGTTGGGGTGAGTCCAGAGCAGGGCAACAAAGTTGGTGAGGGGACTGCAGCACCTCCCGTGTGAAAACAGGCTCAGAAATCTGGGGCTGTTTATCCTGGAGAAGAGAAGGTTGCGTGAAGACCTCACAGCAACCTTCCAGTACCTGAGGGGGACGTACAGGGAAGCTGGAGAGGGACTCTTCATCAGGAACTGTAGTGGCAGGACAAGGACTAATAGGTACAAATTGAAGGAGGGAAAATTTAGGTTAGATATACAGAAGAAATGTATAGATGGCGAAGCACTGGAACAGGTTGTCCAGAGGGGCTGTGGATCTTATCCCTGAAAGTGTTGAAGGCCAGGTTGGATGAGGCTCTGAGCAACCTGGTCTAGCGGAAGGTGTCCCTGCCTTTGGCAGGGGGGGGTGGAACTAGATGGTCTTTAATGTCCAACCCAAACCATTCCATGATTCTATGATTTTGTTCACAAACAGAATTCAGGTTTCTGTGTACAAATGCGTTCAGAGAAAAAGGCTTAAAAGAAAGAAAAAAAGTCCTAGATCCAAAAAGATTTAAAATCTTGGCTGTGCAATTGGAAGTAAAACTCTGTGACAGTTACTCTCCAATCGTATTAATCAAGTGGCCCTTAAACAGCAGAACCATTCAGATGATCAGCTGGGAAGTGGAGTTGGGATGTCAGCTCAAGTAGACTCACTCTACTGACACTAAACATAACTTTGCAGATGAAACTTTGCCTCTGGCTGCATGATAAAGGAACTAAAACTCCCGCTCTCAGATAAAGTATGTAGTTCTCAGGATATGTGATACCATGAGATGTGCTCCTCATCCCAGGAGTTTGCACCTTACGCAGCAGAACAGAAAAAACAATATAGGCGCTGCATGAAGAAAGGAGATACTGCTCATTCATAAAAAGTGCCATTGCATGTGTTATCAGTTAATAGGCAGCACAGCATATACCAAAACTGCTTTGAAAGATACTGTGTTGTTTGAGGTACTTTCAGTCCTTCTGCGCTCAGGAACAGAAGCTAGTATTTTTCAGAGCATCTTTGTTTTCGTACTCTGCTAGGATGTGTCCTACCTTATTACCACCTCTTTTCATTTGATAACCTCTGTTTGGAATTAAGAATACTCGAATGTAAAATACTGATTCGTAGAGAAGCTATTAAAACTGAAGTTTACCTTTTATGAGGCAAAGCAGCCTTTATGAGTTCTGTTTATGCATTGCCTTGCCTTGCCAAAGAGTTTTGTTTGTATATATCCCAGAGCATGGCAATTTCTTGGACAGGGGTGATTTCTGTCTTAGTTTCTTGCTCCAAGCATATGGTCAGTGCTAGAGAAGAAGGCCAGAGTTTGCCCTAATTGGGTCAGATTCTGGCTTCTGAGAGCACCTTAGTGTTCAGCTCATTAAAAGAAAAAAAATAGCACATAAACAGTGAGTATAAAGGATATAATCTCTGTAAAAGTAGCTTTAGGTCTGAGCAACCTGTCAGGATTCTCACTTATGACTATGGAGGACATGTATTAAAGATTGCAAGGAAAGCTGCAATTCTTTCAGATAAATCAGCTGGTCTGATTACCATTATTGTTAATACTTTAGAGGGGAAAAGCTGATTTGGAAATGAGCTTTTTTAAGCAACGTGTTATTTTTACATCATTTTGGAAAGAGCTCTGGCATCCAGATTCATATATCTAGCTGAAGAGGTGGAGACCTCAACATGCTAAATAACTCACTGACTGAGACACTCTGTTCTAGTAAACACCAGAGATTTGCCTCTGGCACCAGAACAAACTGGAATGGCACAGTGTGCGTCCATGACACTGAACTCAGTCTCTGGACTGGGTGGCCACAAGCAAACAGCCTGCTGGAAATGTCTCTGGACTCTGAAAACTCCCAAACTCTGCCCAGGAGCCCTGTGGAGGAAGGAGGGCTGTTTAGGGCCAAAACAGTGCCAGGGACGCTGTGGTGTTGGAGCAGTGCAGGCAACAGCTCCAGCTCTCAGGAGCATGTCCTTGCCCAGTGTCACTTACTAATATAGACATATTCTTATCAGGGACATGGGACCAAATAAAGAAGAAGCCATGGTTTGGTTGCTGCACTCTCCGTCGTGTTGCACGACGTGGTTATGAACCCTGTTGAACACTGTAATAGGTTATTGAATAACTCTGGGCAACCTGCCCCCCTAACAGCTCCCGAGTTAATTTGGAATAAATTTGCCCTGGGAAAAGCCAGAGCCCAGCTTGACTGCTTTTCTTCTGCTGGGCAGGATCTTGTTGTCAGCAGGGTTTTTCAAGACACATAATACATTTGCTTTCAAAAGCCATGAAAATATTTATGGGGAAATCTTGACACTGGATACAAAAAAGTTTGTCTCCTGGGCCCAGCACTATACTCAGTGTGCTGTAGTAAATCATTGAAAGCCTAATTTCTGGCATTAATTGTTTTTTTCCAAATTCCTCTATATCTGGCATTCTGTTTTCTCTGTTTACAAAGAAGTATTTTTATTGGTACCTTTTATTGGTACCTCAGTGTACATAACATGGTGCTATTACTGTGGTTTAAGTACCAACACGTAGCGCTGTTGTCCCCGAGTTGCCAGATATTACTGATGCATGTGTGCAAACAGCTAAACAATCCAAATGGGAAAAATTTGGTTTTGGAAGGAGACTGAGCTTCCAGGGCTTGTCAGCATCCGTTCCAATAGATCCAAATTGCGCCAGGATGTGCATGTGTGTAGATGTGAGAGAAATCACAGTCAGGAGGTGAACTGAAGGACCAGCACTGCACAGCTTTCTTTACTTTTCAGAGGAGTTTTCCTGAGTCATGGCTGGGAAGGAAATACTTGTTTATATGCATGATACTAAGCAGACAATTCATTCACCACAGACTGTTAAAATTAAGTGCTCAAAGTTTGCATCCATTTCTAACTGCAATGTGAAGATCTGTTTGCTGGTTGCCCAAATTGTTGTTTTCAAATACCATAATAATGGGCATTTTGGGAAAGCTTAAATGTAGTAGAACTGCCCATCCTGTTCCCACCTGTTTCACTGATGATCACAGAGATGGAGCACCTCTTGTATGAAGACAGGCTGAGAGAGTTGGTGTTGTTGAGCCTGGAGAAAACTCCAGGGAGACCTTGGAGCAGCCTCTGGTACCTAAAGGGGACCTACAAGAGAGCAGGAAAGAGTGAGACTTTTACAAGGTCATGTAGGCATACGACAAGGGGGAATGGCCTTAAATTGAAAGAGTGTAGGTTTAGGTTAAATATTAGGAAGAAATTCTTTACTGTAAGGGTGGTGAGAATTAGAACAGGTTTCCCAGAGAAGTTGTGGATGCCCCATCCCTGGCAGTGTTCATGTCCAGGTTGGATGGGGCTGTGAGCAACCTGCTCTAGTGGAAGGTGTCCCTGCCTATGGCCTGGGGGGTTTGAACTACATGATCTTTAAGGCCCTTTCCAACACAAACCATTCTATAGTTCTGTGTTACCCACAATATCCAAAGGCTTAAGGAAAAAAAAATCACTGCTGCATAGGCCAGCTAAAACTGCTGAGCACTCTGCAGTTTAATCATAACAATAAACATAGTGACATTTTTAGGGAGGTAGATTTATTTCTTTTCTTAGAAATAAATTCTGTGCTGAGTAAGCAGGCTACTTCTGTAGTTTCCTTGGCATAAATCAAAAATTTGATTTGACATATATATGAGATTCATGCTTTGGGGTAAAGTTTCTAGTTTAATTTGCAAATATTTTCATTCTCCTTGGGCACAAGAATCCTTCTGCTCATCCTCCTTCAGTCTGGTAATGTGGGAGCTTTGGTTTCCAGTTCAGTGTTCATAGTTTCGTGCTTTTATAGTTAACACTCCCATAGTGTGATCAAATGAGTTTTTGGATAATGGTGATTCTGCATGTAATTTGCCATCATTGGGTTTTTAAAGTCTCATGCAAAGCAGAATTGTTGTATCCAGCTCAGGACTTGATCTACAGCCTAATATGGATGTAGAATGTCTCTGGCCTCAGCCTCTCTGAGCACGTTCAGAGCCTGCCAGGATCTCACTTTGGACTGTTTGCATGATGAATTCATCCTAAGCAGTAAACAAAATGTCGTTAATGCTCTAAATAGACTGCCCTGTTTCCTGGGTTCTCTGTGGTTCAGCTGTTATTTAACTTCAACAACATGATTTTTTTCAAATCAGAAAATTAGTGTTTCAGCTTTTTGTCGCATCTGTGCAGGGACATATAGCTGAACTGTGGCACTGTGAAGCATCTGTTTTGCTTAGAAACTAAACTTTGAAGATCATTTTAGTTCTTCTTTAATGTTGCTATTGTCCTAGCACTTGCAAATTCTCTGCTTTTAAAATTTACCCAGAGAATGATGTTGTAAATGTAGTACTGTCATGCTAGAAAGAACTGAGCAGTTCCTGGGTCAGTAGTCCTGGGCGAGCAGCTCCGAGTGGCCCTGTTTGAGCAGGGGATGGGAGCAGATGACATCCAGAGGTCCCTCCCAACCCCAGCCACTCTGCAGGTCTGTGAACACAGTTCAGTTGCTGCCTCTATGAGGTTGCTCCTGTTCCTATGAGAGCAGCCACCTGAGCATGGATGTTAATCACCTACTTAATTTTTCCATTGTTTATAGTTGTCAAGAAAGTAGATTAAAACTCAAAATCTCCCTCTGGTGGCATTGTCTCCCTAGGGAACCTTGGATCTGCATTCTCTGACCATGGTATGTGGCCATATGGGTCAACTGGTAGTGGGGGACCTGGACGTTGAACAACAGCCCACCTCAGTGGTTTTAAAAAGTAATAGTATCTGTAAGAAAAGTCCTGTGGGTCCTAGGATGTAAACCAGTGTGTTCCAATTTCTATGCAAATATAGTCCAAAAAGAAGAAAAAAGGCATTCCCTCTGGAATGTTATTTCTGGCCCTTGTTTATTTGTGTTAAATGGAAGGTCTAGAGGGAAGAGACTTGTTTCTCCATTTTACCCAATGCCCTTGAATGGAAGGAATTCTCTTGCTAAGTTTTGTCTCTGCCAACTACAGCTGGCCATCAATTCACCAGGTCTCCCCACTTGTGCTGCAGTGTATTGAACCTGAGAGTCATTGAAGAATTACACAGGCTGCTTTTTTTTTTTTGGTTTGGTTTTTTGGTTTGGTTTGGTCTGGGTTTTTTTTTGGAAGTCTGAATTACCTTCAGGGAATTGCTGGACCTTCCCAGGTAGTAAGAAACCCTTCCATAATTTCACATGGCTCATCTCTGACCACTGTTAATCATGTGCTTTAAGTGTTGTAGTTGCTTTCCTTGTCATGGAATTAGTGACCACCAAGCCCTGTAGGTGTCCTGAGCATTTCATTTGTAATGGCTTTGGAGTCATTACCCAATCTACTTAATTGCTGTTAAGGCCAAATGCAGGGAGGGGATACACCCAACCACTACCACTACTCAGAGAGTAAGAGTTCAGACTGGAAAAATCTATGAATATTGTTATGATTGAGATGGAAATTGTGTTGTTTCTGCTGCTATCCCCACCAGATTTATTCAAGTTACTGTTTAGAAAATGGAGAATGTAGCAGGGGGTTGTATGAAACTCCATCTTTAGAAAAGAGTTGATCAACTCTTGAAGGCTAAATTATTTGGTACTGCATTTGGTTTTCAGGTTTTTTTGAAACTTAATGGATCTTAGGTAGATCTAACTAAATCTTTGATGATTTCTCCCATCATTTCATTCTTTCCTGGTGTACCTCTAGCCCCAGACTAGACACCAATGAACATACAACATTGCTAGCAGATAAATACTTTGGAAAGGGACCTAGTTCACTGTGAAGACTGTGAGACACTCCCGAAAACCAGCAGAAAAAAAAGTATTTAAAAAAAAGCATTAAAATGTGTTTGTCTGTGTAGTCCTTAAAAATGGCAAAGTAGTTCTTGATTTTATCCAGCCATTACTGAATTCTTCTGTAGCACTAGGGGTACCCATAGTTTTGTAGGTATTTTTCTTTTGTTCTCACCAATGGTCTTGTAAACACGTGGGTATGTGCTTTACTCTGTTCAGGTAATTAACTCTGCTAGTAAAGAAGTGCTCAAATGCCCTTCCTGAATGTCATGTTTTGTCCTCAGTTTCCTTGAATTAGAATGATATAACCTCATTCACTAACCAATTGGAAATGAAAATAAATTATTTTCTCATTTTTAACATCAACTTTAAGGGTTTTTCTTTTCATAGGCTAGGATTTGGGGCTCTAGCACAGCTTTGTATATGCTTGAATGGTTTTACAGGTTAAATGGACCAGGTCAGTTGAATATTCAGTGTGCAAAGCTAAATTTACCAGTCCCTTAAGTAATATGACATCTTTGAAAAACACAGATAAGGTGTTTTTATAATTCAGCCTTTTCTCTTGACGGCATACTTTTAAAGGACAAAATAAATAGGCGATTAAGGAAAGTCGTTTCTGACCGATGTTCAGCCTTGGAAAGCTTCCTACTACCCTGCCTATGAATCAGGAGGGTAGCGGGGTTTATCTGCTTGGAGCACACACACGCCCCTCCGCCTCCTCATAAATCTGCTGCTCGGTAGGTCGGCTCCCTGGGAGCTGGATCCGTCCCCGTGGGGCTGTGGGACTGGCAGGGCTGCGTGGTGGCCTGGCTCTTCCTGTCGTGCTCTGGGCTTGTGTGCCACAGCTCTTACCATGCCTTGACCCCCTCCTCCCTCCCGCCGTGCATGGAGGAGATCTCCTCGCTGGGAGTTCAGAGTGCTTTGGTCCTGGCTGGGTCCTGCTGGCTTGGCAGCAGTGAGCCAGGGCAGACCCACAGCTGGCTCCAGCTCTCCTCACCGCCCCTGGCTCTCCAGGCAGGCAGGCAGATGCTCCTCGAATCGATGCAGGCAATCAGGAGACTCCCCTGCAGTATTTCGGCACAAAGAATCCACGCTCAGCTGCACTGGCATGCTGGAAAAGGCTTCGTACCACCATTTTGCATCCAAATTAGATTTTACTAGTGGGGAGAGACATACCTGGTGTAGGCTAAGGGGCTGGTGCACAGTGTCCAGCTCTGGGCACTAAAATGCCCCCTGCCTTTTTGGATGAGGGATATGTCGGATGACCTACCAACTCCTGTGCTGGGTGTGTGTGGAGAGCAAGGTGGGCCTGGTGTGGAGGGAGATGCTGGGGCACTGGCAAAGTGTGTGCCTGAGGTGGGGAACTGGATGTACTTTCTGTGTCCACTAATACAACAAGCACAGCAAGTTTTTTGTTGAGTTGAGAGGGGCAGTATTTTCAATAGGTGGCCAATACCCACACCAGTCGTTTCTTGAACTTTCTGTACAGCTTGCCAAGGACTGGCAGAAAATAAATTGAAGCCAAGGATGAGTTGTAGCACAAGCTGGTGAAACACTGTTTCAAGTAACTGTTTGAAGGCTTGTTTTAGCATCTTGAAAGGAAGCAGGAATTCACGTGTTTTATTTTTAGCTTGCAAGGGAAGAGTTATTTAGTGTTCCTTTGTATCTCATCTCTGAAAATGTTCTCACTGAGGCAGGATCTGAAGTCCTGGAGCTAGTTAACCCAAGACTTGCCTACCTGTGAAAATTTATTTTTACAAAGGGGAATTACTGAAATTGTTTTTCCCCTATAAAATTTTAAGTAGTACTGAGTCCAAACTCCAGAATCAGTAGAGGGTTAAAATACTTTCTGCTGCTGGCAGTGATTTGTAATTCACAGTATATAGTTGGGTGCGTTTTGCTTTCAGGATCTCATAAGCATTTTCAGAGTTTTATTGAGGAGTTGCTTTTGTTGCCATTTGCTTTGATTTTGGCTCCCATTAGATTATGGGAGTTCTAATTTTTCTAAAGGAATATTTTTATCCGAGATTTTAATAGTATTGCTGTGACTGGGGCTTAAATCTCTAAGCAGAGATGGGATCAGCTACTCACAGCTAGTGCTGAAAAAACCCTCTCCCCTCCTCCCAGGTCTCTGAACATCAGCACCATGGCTCATGCTTTAGGTTCCGGAAAATCAATGAAATATTTATGATACTTGGTTTTCCAGCAGCTGGGTAATGAATGGGCTTGCAAGATGTTGCTGGTCAATACTCACCCCTCTTGTCCAGTACTCTTGGGTCAACAAACATGCATCTTAACCTCCTTGTGAGACTGCTCTTATTTTCCTTGCTTTTCTTTCCTGTGAGGCAGCAGAACAGTGTCAGCAGCAATGAAATGAGAGCTATCATTTCCTCGAATGGGTAAGACAATCTGCAAAGCATGTATTAAAAATAAAACAGGAAGTCAGTGATTATCAATTTTTAGCAAACACGTTTCTGCTGATCTTCAGACTGATGCCTAACAGTAATAAAAGGAGAAGCTCTGCGTCTGGGCAGTGTAATTTGTAGTTATTTGTAGTATCTTTTCCCCTCATTAAGGCATGGATGGTTTTTATTTTAAAGCCCAAGACCTGTAAGAATAATAACAGAGGCCCAATGTTGTTGCTTGTAAACAGAGTGTGTTGAACAGCATGGCGGGGATAAATAGGTATCGGGTTAAAAAAAAAGGGAGCGTCCTTTTTTTGTGCATTTACAGTTTTCTGAAGTAAAAGGCAGCATATGGCACCCCTAGCAAGGAAGAGGTCCCTCCTTTCAGAGGCTCTCCCCCAGCTCAAGGAGTTAGTGACTGCTTCCCACCTTCATAAAGGAGTATTACTGGCATCTGTGTGCGTGTGGGTGACGGGAAATGAGGCTTCCTCCAGACCTGGCCACCTGCTTGCAGAGCAGCAGTGGTGGTTGGAGGAGAATCCACCTGCCAGCAGGCTGCAAGTCTTGATTGATGTCTGTTCTCACTGCCGGAGAGGAGCCAATGCTCTACTGCACGGGCGGCTTCTCCTCATTGCATCTCTTTCCCCCTTGAGAAGAGTCAAGAGTGTTCATTTGGACCCTGCTGCAGAGGAGAGGGAACAACCTGCACACCTGCCAGGAAAGGGAATCCTACACAACTGCTCCCGCTCAGAAAAGATTGGGAGCTGGGCCAAACATTTCATACGTGGGTGATTAAAATTAGACTCCTGCATCCATATGTACGTTCTCATTTTGAAAACATTGCCTGGCTTACTTTTCTCTCCTGCCTTTTATGTATTCCCCTAGTGGGAGAATGCTTCCCCCTTTCCTGTGGCTTTGACAGTGGCCCTTGCACTCACTGAAAGTACATTTATCTTTTCTGTCTGTAATCATACCTGATCACAGGCACAGGAACACAGCTCTGTCTTTCCATTTTCCACTAATACTCCCTTGACAAGTATCTTCTTGAAAGGGAAAAAAAAGTGATAATCTCTCCTTTGGAAAAACAGCCAAGTTTTGCAGCGGACTTGGCTTTTTGCCTGTCTTCCCGTGCTGCTTCAGCCTGAGCAAACTGAGACCTTCCTGCAATCCACGCTGGCTGATCCAGAGAAGTCCAGGTCTTGCCGGAAAGGCATCCTGAGGAGGAAGGGGGAAGGTAGGCAGACTGGCACAGCATTCAGCTGTCATATGCTTGTCTGCAGCCTATTCTGTTCACAAGCACCAAAACCGCTGAGAGATAAAGAAGCAGTAGGGCAGCGAGTGCATGGCTGCATGACCTCTGATTATGAAGGATAGAGACATGCACATACTAAAGCTGCTGGTGCAGGAGGACTTTGTGCAGAATTCTAGCTTTCAGTGTCAGATGCGTAAGACCACAGAGGTGCTTATCATCATTAGACAGTGATTTATTCCTGAGATTTCTGAAGCATTCCAAGACCCCAGTACTTCCAGAAAGAAATCCTAATGTTTCAAAACACTTTTGAGTATTTTTTATGTTCTCCTGTTAATGGCTCTTCATAGGAAAATGAAGAGAATTCTTGGAATTAGCAACTGTTAGGAAGACCCTATTAATGCTGCTGGTTTTTAAGCAGCCAGATGTCTGCATTCTCCTGCTTCACACTGTGTACCCACTGCAATCTAAGGGCTACCAGTGGGGAGAGAGCAGTGGGGACCCACATTGCCGTGGGGGCTGATTAGTTGGATCATGTCATGCTTCAAAGACAGAATTCTTCCTTGGGTAAACTCCTCTGAGCAGGGAAGCAGCAGAGCCTCCACTGTGCCATGTGTGCTTGGCTGGTGTAGACTTGCTCATCACCCCAGTAGTTGCAGCGCTGTCCTGGTCCTGGCCCTTGCACGTGGACGTGCACTTCCATACAGTTCAGCAACTGTCCCTGTACCTTTTCTGTGGAAAAACCTGCTCACGCAGAAATGCTGAAATATTTTCCCTGTTGGGGCACATCTTGGATGGTAAATCAAGGCTGGAATCCTCCCCTCATGGTCCCAGCTGGGGCTTGGTGAGGGTGCGTGGGATCTCCCTGCGCTGAGTTTCCTTTGCTTTCCTCTGGAACAGCTACAAGCTGCTGGGTGCAGGCCAAGGCAGAGGCAGAGGAGGCAGCTGATGCACACCCCGTTCTTGCCCTAACATGGAGCGAGGACGAGGCTGCAGGGCACACATAGATACAAAAGCTCTTTTTTTAATACCAAAACTAAGAACAAAGCACCTTGTATAGCAAAGTGAATTTTATCGCTTTTTCCAGCCTGGAAAAAGGCTTTTCAGAGCAGATAGTTCTGGCAGTGTCTCCTAACAAGTCTGCAGGCTTTACTCGAGGTAGTTTATCTCAAGCTGTTTTTTCATTCTTCCAAATTTTAAATTGTCCTCCCAGACCCACAAAAGTAAACAAAAGCAGTGACTTTAAAACAAAATATCCCCAACAAAAAAGCCCAAGTGAAATCTGTACGTTTTTACAGAGCAGCTTCCAAAAGCCTGACCATAATTGTAGTTTTAAGGGGACTTGCAATTTATGCATAGCCTCTAAACATCTCCCTCCATCAGTAAGTTTTCTGGTGCCATGTGTAGTACAGGGGTTTGGCACTGCTAGCACTAGAGATGCAAGTATTCATTGTGTACAAGCAAGAGGACAAGGTATGTATAAAATACTTGCAGAATTACGCGGCAGCTATTACTGTCATAAAAATGTTGGCGACTGAGCACAGGGGAGAAGCCAAAATGTGTTCCCCAGAGAGCAAAAGGGGAGCAGGACTGAGCAGTTACATGTTGGCTCTGGGAGCTGAACCATCCCCACGTGTGTAGCCCCTGTGCATGCTGTCTCTTGCCTGGGAAGGCTGTTGCAGCCTGTTCCCCCACAAACAAAGGTGCAAAAGCCCTTACATTAATGAGAGAGGAAGATGGAAATTATATACAGAGGAAGGAAGTCTTTTGAGAATCACATTTCACTGTTTCAACAAGGAAAAGCTTGTTTATAATAGTATCCTGTCAATAGGAGGTGTCTGTGTAGGTGTGTGTATATATGCACAGAATATATGTGTATAAGGAGAGAGAACTTTCACTGTGGTCTGTCAGCCTTAAGCACATGGCTTCTATTTTTCCTTAAACCCTGCAACTTCATTTAAAAAAAAAATAAAAAAAAGACATTAAGAAACTCCCAAAGTAGAGTGCATGTGAGTGTGTGTGTGCGAGGGAGTATGAGTAACTTATCTTCACATTTAGCCGGAGCCTTGGTATTGTCAAAGCAGCTGAATCACTGCCTGAGAGCTGCCATCTTTGCCATGGTGATAATTTGTCAGAGTGCCAGCACTGCTGCCTACTGTCTCTGAAGAGCTGACCTTGTAACAACATCAACACTCTTTCTTTGGCTTTTGCTGACATACTCTAGGCTCTGGAAACTGTTTTCAAAACAAATATATAATGAAGTGTTGTGCTTGTAAAAGCAATTGTGTTTCTGTCCATCAGATTATTTTAGGGTGTCTCGCCTGCCAAAGGGCAAAGCGAAGGAACAGACAGGGAGGACACAACTCCAGATAAAAAGTGAGGGGCTTTCCATATACAGGAATGATGGCAATCAAAATTAATCGTCACAAAATCAGAAGTTAATGGTAAAGCGGCAGCTTATGACTGCTTGTGCTGTTCCATTGTAAACTTTTGTTTCTCAAAGCAAGGACAGACAACAGGAAGAACAACACAAGGGCCAAAAGCAAGGAAAGCTCTTGATTTAATGCATACTATATACTGTCTTTCTTCATGCAGGCAGGAAAGAATTGCCATCTAAAATACTGATTGAGACTTTGCATCTAGACATTTGATATGGATAAGTGAGAGAGGCTTAGTTTAGCAAGTGGGGTGAAAGCATTGTCAGTACCTGAAAATATCAATCTTCTTGGGCCTAGATTTACTTAGGCTACTCTGTACCAGGTGACCTGACAAGTTCAGGCGTTCCCCAGTTGTGAGGGACTGTCTGAACACTTTGTAATCCCCCCTGTTCATGTATGTGTACCAAACTTCACATGCTCTCCGTGTGTCCGGTGTGTTTGCCAGGGCACAGCTGCAAAGGAAGCAGAACAAGCCAGACACACGACTCTCCCCACACTTGCTATGGCTTTGATTGCGGAGGCCAGTGATAGTGAAATGCTGTTACTGATTTCTTTTCTTCTTGCTGTCTTTACTAAACTAAATTAATATAGTGACATTTCATGGAAAGATTTTGTGATATCAGAGGCCAGGTAGGGGATGCATGACAGGCTTTCCCTAAAAACTGCCATGCAATGCACAAAACCCATACATATGGTTAGGGAACAGCAGTTTTAATTTTAGATACGGGATTGGAAAATCCAGTTAAATTAAACCTAGTACTCTGTAGGTTAAGACCAGAATGAAAGATGTAGCTAACCAAAGTTTGGAGGCAACATCTTCATGAGACACCCCAGTTTTCACTCCCCCTCAGAGATCTATTTTCAGGTGTTGCCAGAAAGGAGAACACTATAATTTGTACCAACATGTTTCCCCTGGAACCTTCTGATAGTGCAATCCTTTGGATTTGTTGAAGTCAGGTGAATATTTTATATAGCTGAAGTTTCACTTCCGCATGCAGAAGTAAAAGTTACTCTTGATCTTGCGTAACAGAGGATAAAAATTGTATTGTTTGCCCACTTTCTGACTTACTTACTTGAAAAACCTCCAATGTAAAGCACTCTGAATTCAGCTTCTTCTGACACTTGGAGGAGCTTTGAGATTTGTGGGATTTGGCTCACACGTGTCAATGTATTGCTCTGTCTTTATTTGTGTGTGTATATATTTAATATGTTTATATATTTATTCATCTACATATATACAGCCAGCAAAACTGCAGAAAATTGTATTTGAAAGAAACAGCAAGCAAATTATACTTGCTTTGTTTTCCAGCTTGCTTGTTTTTTGCAGTTTAGTGCTGGATTTTAACCTGAAAGTTTCTGTTTGGGCTACATTTTCTTTTCACATTTCTTCCTTGTAGTACTTGAATCAGTAGGCCAAAGAAAGAAAGAAACAAACAATCAATCGGGAAGAGACTGAAAGCAGGATTTGCTATAGTGTGGAAATAACTATAGTGTGGAAATAACTTGCCATGGGACTTATTTTCGAACCTGTTGGCCCTTTTCAAGTCAGAGGGCTAGTCTGTTACTCCTTGGACATTGGAATTATACAGTATCTCAAATTGCAAAGAGTGAGTGCTGTAAGTTGCTGAGCCTGTTGTGTGTTGTCTAGATTGGGATGTGCAAGTTTAGCTTTGAAAGGAGCATTTGTACCTGAAAAAAAAGAGGTTTTGTTGCCTTAACCAAAGGCATAACTAGGAATGGAAATCTGAATGGTCTCCAAGCTATGGTGGACAGGCAGTGACTAAATCTTTTTAAACATGGCCACCCATATGCATTCAGATTTGAGAAGGCTTAGGAGCTTGTTGGGTGGGCCGTGTCTGAAAGGTTTGCCTGAGCCAAGCTTATAACAGAAATTTGGTGCAAATTAGCCTCCTGAGATACTCCTGAAAGCTCAGTTGTCTGTCCAATGGAAACATGATTTTTTTCTGATA
This sequence comes from Melanocharis versteri, assembly GCA_013397845.1. Taxonomy (NCBI): domain Eukaryota; kingdom Metazoa; phylum Chordata; class Aves; order Passeriformes; family Melanocharitidae; genus Melanocharis; species Melanocharis versteri. The sequence continues at coordinate 765,635 of VZTG01009130.1, forward strand.
GTGAGAAAATCCAGTCATTTAGTGCCTGAAATTAGCTCACAAGGTACATGGGTTATAAGTCATTCAACTTTATATTAAAAGCAGGCACTAGGTTTTGGTGCACTGTTTTCAAGCTAAATGTCAATCCCCTGTTCAGCAGATGCCTGCTTTTTGCAGGGTTAGCTTCTTCTGGATGGATGGCAAGAAGGACTTTCAGAATGACTTTCCAGGGGACTGTGCTCTTACTGGCAGTGCATGATTTTAGCTAATGGATTTATTAGCTTATGCTATTTTTTTCCTTCTTGTGTGAGTGGGATCACACAGCAGAGACCCTCCCAGCATGCAGGCCTTAATAATAGGTAAGGAAGATTTTTCTGTCAAAGGGCAAATGAGAAATTGCTCCTTGTGAGAAAGCTAATTTGAGACTGAGGCAGACCTGCTAGGATTTCTACCAAATAGTGCTTAAAAAATGCAAATTGCTTTTGAAAAAATAGATATTGCTTGAGTGTTTGCTTCTGACACCAAGGGAGCCATGCATTAGCTGCTCAGTGAGCAGAGTATCAAACTGGACCATAGAAGGAGAAGAGGAAAATACCGTGGAAAATAGGCCCGTAGGCTGAGCCAGATTTTTTCCTGGTTTTGTGCATAAAAAGGTATTGTTACAGCCATATCCTTTAAGCCCTGTGGAGTCAAGATGCATTGCCAAGAAAGGCTTTTGCATCTCTGATCGCATGCTGCCTCTTCCACCAGCCTGTATTTTTCTAAAAATAATCCTGATTTCATACCTTAGCTGATGGACCTTCTAGCAGCCACAATAGACGCAGCCTCCCTGGAAAACACTCTGTAATATGTAAAAGCATTGGATCCACTCTTTGAGGGAGATTGTACAGAGCTTTTGAAGAGGCATCCTTTGTGTTTTGAGCTGGGCTAAAATACGTAGTAAGCTTATCCCAAGCCCTTTCTGCTTCCTTGGAAAAAAAAAACTCGCTGCTGAATACCAGGTATCTTATTCGGCAGAAAAACAAGAATTCCTTTTTTTCTTTAAAACAAACAAAACAAAGTCACTTGGCAGGGGGCAAAGAAAGGATTTGTTTTCCTATCCGTGGGGAGATTTGTCAGGCAGCACAGCCTGAAACGTGTGCTTGGGGTGCGTGACATTCACTAACAGCCGAGGGAGCGTCCCGAGACAGGTGTCATATTCTCCATTTGATAAGCAGGGAGAAAGGCTGCCCTGCACTTGGCAGCACAGCTTTTGTGGGCTCTGGGTCCGTGTTGCTGCACTGTCAGTGGCAGATCCCTTCTCCCACACACACTGCTCAGCCCTCTTCGTGCCACCATCCTCACAGCTGTGTCAGCTCCTTTATCCATTTGGCTCCTGGGAAGCTTCTATGCCGTATCTGCTGCTGGAGCAGCAGTAATGTACAGCTGTGCATATTGTGGATGTAAGAGCTTGCAGGCAGCCCTGAGGTGTCATACATGTATTCATCAGGGTGCCAGAGGTAGGGAAAATATGCTGATGGTCATTCAGAATATTTTCCCAGCAGGGAGATGACTGTGGCTTGGTGACTCCCTGAGCCAGAGGTGAGATCTCCACATTTAACAGCATTAGAATATGATGACATGGCGGTGTGAATGTCCCCTGCCTTCATTCTATGGGCCAGGCTTGACTGTCTCTGCTCTAAGTGGTGCTTTTCCTCTCCATTTTTCTCCACAGCAAAATACAAAGGAACTGGTGGAGTTTGATATGTACCTTGTAGTCATGCTGCAGCCAGGACTGCCTAGGACTGACTGTGTGAAGCTGGACCTTAAAATTCACTGTGGATATATCTGTATCCATAAGGTTTCCCAGGCTATAGCCAGATGGCACCAGAGCAAACCATGCAAACATTGATATAGGAGGGAGCAGTTCCATGTGGTGGATTGACCCTGGGTTGACTCCAGGTGCCCACCAAAGCTTCTCTATCACTTCGCTCCTCAGCTGGGCAGGGAAAAGAAAATACTATGAAAGGCTCATGGGTCGAAATAAGGACAGAGAGAGATGGCTCAGCAGTTACTGTCACGGGACACAGACTCGACTTGGGGATGTTAGTTACATTCATTATCCAGTCAAATCAAAGGAGGATAATGAGAAATAAAACCAAATTTAAAAACACTTTCCCCTTCCCTTTTTCCCAGGCTTTTCTTCACTTCCAATTTGTCTGTACTTTGTCCCCCCCAGTAGCACAAGGGGGACAGGGAATGGCAGCTGCAGTCAATTAATCACACATTGTCTCTGCTGATTCTTCCTCCTCAGGGGGAGGGCTTCTCATGCTCTTCCTCTGCCCCTGTGTGGAGTCCCTGCCATGGGGGACAGTTCTCCATGAATTCTCCAACATTTGTCCTTCCCACTGGCTGTAGTTCTTCATGAACTGCTCCAGCATGGGTCTCCCAATGGGTTCAAAAGTCCTGCAAGCAATCTGGCTCTCGTGTGGGCTCCTTTTTCCATGGGGCCACAGGTCCTGCCAGGAACCTGCTCCAGCATGGGCTTCCCATAGTGTCACATCCTCCTTTGAGCATCCACCTGCCTCTGGTCTGGGGTCATCCACAGGCTGTTGGTGGATATCTGCTCCACCATGGACCTCAATGGGCTTCAGGGGAATCTATTCTCTCATGCTGGAACACCTCCTCCTGCCCCTTCTCCACTGACCTGGGAGTCTGCAGAGCTGTTTTTCTCACATATTCTCATTCCTTTCTCCCTCTGCAATCACTTTTTGTGCTACCACCATTGCTGGTGGGCTCCGACTTGGCCAGCAGCAGGTCCGTCTTGGAGCTGGATGGCACAGACTCCATTGGACATGGGGAAAAAGCTTCTTGTAGCTTCTCCCAGAAGCCAGCCCTGTAGCCTACCCTCTACCAAAACCTGTCCGCACAAACACAATACACAGCATCATGGAGAGTTGTCCTCTGCCATTTCAAGGGATCAAGAAACGATTAACAGAAAAGCCTCAAACAGTTTCTGTCATCCAGGAACATGTACTGGATCGAGAGTAAAAATCAAAAAGCTGTAGTGCATCAAAGAAGACAAGCAACATCAATGGCATCCTTGTGCAAGTGTTGGCCAGCCTATCCCTGACTGTTGTTTGACAGTACAGCACATCAGGCTTTTGGGTCCTAGGAACAGCTTGGGGGTATCTAGCACCTGGCACTGGGAGAGGAGGTGGCAAAACACTGATACCTGGTTTGCAGGCTCACAGTCGCTCAAAAAGCACTCATGGGGTGACCTCTTGTGTACAGTGTCACGCCAACATAAGCTGTGCCTTGTATGCTGAGGCAGGTTTGACACCAATGTGCTTGTGTGACAGTCTCGGATGCAGGTCAGGTTTGTGCTGCTAGAGTGACCTGTCAGTCACAGGCTGCTTCAGTGGCCATGGCATCCCAGCATCAGCTCGAGCGTGGAGTGAATGGGTTGAGCACTTTGTGTTCACACAGCAGGAGGATCAAGTGGGCTTTGTGGAAAAAAAAAAACCACACAAAATGAAAAGCTTTCCCTTCATCTTGTCCTGGGTCTTAGCACCAGCACAGAAATGTGTGAACTTCATTTAAACATTTTTTTTCTCTGATATAAGAATCCTAATCTTCAGTATTACGCCTAATTCGGTGTGTCTCAGTGTTGTCCTGATGGTACACAATTTTACAGTGTTTCAGTAGTTTCTCACTCACCATCCCACGTTGTAAGGGTTTCCCCTAAAATGTTAATTGCCCAGTCTAATAACTGCAGACATTTTTACTCTGACTTCAACTTTAGAAAACACTCTGGAAGTTAGCAGCCATTTGGCTCGGTTGTGCTGGACCAGAAACATCCACAGCAAAATCGTTACAATCACCATGTTTATCAGGCTGTGAATAAGGAGCCTGCTCCACTTGCCTCTGGGTGTGAATTGGCACAGTAAGTCCTGCAGCCAAGTGTCCTTTGAGATTTGGAGAAGAATCATAGTTTTGCTTTCACTCTGTGGCCAGAGTTCAGTGTAATTTTAAGGCCTTAGTAGACATAGCAAGAACATAATAATATGTGTATGAACAGTATTTGAAACTCTGGGGTTTGAGGCAAGGGGAAACCTGGTCTGTAAAAACATTGGCGAGTAGTATTTTACCCTACATTTGAAGTACTGAAGTGTTCAGTAGTAAGTGAAACAAAGCATTCACAAACAAATAAAACTATTGAGAGTAAACAAAGATTTTCCCAAGGGCATTTGCAGCTGCTCAGTTTAGAAATTTAATCTGAAAGTCTCTGCTCGGTGAAATGGGCTTTCAATTTGTGTCTTATCATTTCATTTTTGAGGTGATTGGATTGGAAATCGTGGTAAGATACTGGAAATTACTACAAAATCCTGTACCTTTTAGAAGTCCTCTACAACAAGAGGTCTACAAAAGCCTGTGCTGTTTAGAAGGGCTATAAAACAATGTCAGAGCTGTATTTATTCTTTTAGCAAATAAATGGTATCAAAATAAACAAGGAAGAGGTTTCTCAAAGACACACGCATTGTATTTGGTCTTAGCACATACCTGGGTGAATTCCTTGGGGAATCCTTTCCTTCCTCGGAAGATGGTGCCTTTCATGTCGCTTGGGTGACAATTAAGCACTATTAGGCAGAAGGATGAAAACTGGTGCAGTTGCTTTAGTGAGACAGTGGGATGTTTAGACTTTTGGCTCACTTGATTTATAGCTCAATTATTAGACTGTGCCCTGACATTGATATGTGAGAGACAGGGAGAGCTATACATTTCTGCCTGTTTTCTATTAACAGCCTCCCGAATAGCAGCCTGTGTTAACAGCTGCTTTTTCCTTTTAATGTTCAGGGGAGAAATGTCTGAAAGCTTTTATACTGTCCAAGTGAGTTAGGGAGAGAAAGAAGGAGGCCTCGTCTCCAGCTCAACCTTTATGTGCAGTCCATTTATTTTTTCACAAAAAGCAGTGAAATCCAAGGCATGTTGCAATGCTTGTTGCTATTTTATTATCTCCTTATTCATGCAACAGTTTAGAGAGAGGCTAACAGGTATGTAGCTGATGAACTATTAAGAGCTGAGTGTTCAGGACATATGGTTATCACGTGAGTGATGAGTGAAAATCAACTGATCAATCAGTTTCCCTCATGCTTTTCACAGCTAATCTTTATGTTGATCCTGGTGGAGGGAGCGATGTCTTTGGTTAAGAAGAAATGGTATTTTACTCTATGCAGCTACACTGCATGCGTGTCCTGAGATAATTTAACTGCCCTTCTGTATGTTTGCATGGAGTGAGAAATGTGAAGTACTCAGGCTGCTTGGAGCTGACGATCTTGTTACAAGACACAAGGAACACAGGAACTGAAAATTCTGAGAAAATCTCCATTAAGACCTGAACTGACTCCAGGCTGGGTTTACTGAACAGCTCCAGAAACTACTGATAGGTTCATATGAGCATGAATTAATGATCGTTAATAATAGTTATGATTCATAGGCGAGGGATGTGTGCCTTGCAAGAAAGTTGCCTTTATAGCTGCTTACACCTTCCCCTGTCTATTTTCACCATCTTTTGCCTCTGCTGTGTCCCTTCTCTCCTGCTCAGATCTTGTCTTTCATCATGTCTTTACCTGTTACTCAGCCCACTTCTTTCCTTCCCCTCCCCTCCCCTCCCCAATGTCTTCTGGTGTCCTAGACCACTCTCCTGCCCAGGAACTCCCCTTTCTCCCAACTGTCTCTGCCTGGTCTGGCTTGCGTGCTCTCCTCTCTGCTGTAACAAACACTGACCCGGGGCTCAAAGGAACAAGGTAGTCCTTGTCTTCCTATCAGGCTGGTGGGTTATTGTCCAGACAGTGCCAGCAGGAATGGTCAGTCTTGGATATTTCTAAGCTTCTTGTCTATGTGATCTTACTATCACACCAGGCTCATAAATGTCTGTGTCCCCAGAAAAAATGCTGTGAGATAAGATGTGCTATTAATCCTGTTTTATAGACAGGGGACTGGAATCAAACAAACAGGGAATTAAGCCAGAATCCTCCTGAACTACAAATTAGGAGCATAATGCAATCTTTATGAATATGCTCTTTGTTTCAATTTGCCTAGACAGTTTTTTAAATATGTTTGGAAAAGAATGTGGTTATGTGGGACCTGGAGAAGCCTGAGGTACTCAGCTACTTTTTTTGGTTCAATTTTTACCAGCAAGTGCTCCCACCACACCTCTCAAGTCACAAAAGGTAAAGGCAGGGACTGAGAGAATGAAGAAGAGAAAATCAGGTTTTAGACCATCAGAAAAACTTGAAGGTGCAGAAGTCCATGTGACCTGATGAGGTGCATCAGTGAGTCCTGAGGGAACTGACAAATGACGTGGCTAAGCCACTATCCATCATACTTGAGAGGTTGTGACAGTCTGGTGAAATTCCCACTGACTGGAAATGGGGAAGCATAACCCCCATTTTTAAAAAGGGAAACCAGAATGGGTTTGATGGATGGGCCACTCAGTGGATAAGGAATTGGCTGGATGGTCACACTCAAAGAGTTGCGGTCAGTGACTCGATGTCCAAGTGGAGAGCAGTGACTTGTGGCATTCAGGGGTTGGTAGTGGGACCGGCACTGCTGAACATCTTTGCTGGCAACATGGAGAGCGGGATTGAGTTCACCCTCGCCAAGTTTGCAGAAGACAAACTTGTGTGGTGCAGTCAGTATGCTGGAGGGACATGGACAGGCTTGAGGGTTGGGCCTGTGCAAACCTTATGAAGCTCAACAAGACCAAGTGCAAGGTCCTGCACCTGGGCTGGGGCAATCCCAAGTGCAAATACGGGCTGGGTGGAGAATGGATTGAGAGCAGCCCGGAGTAGAAGGACTTGGGTGTGCTGGTGGATGAGAGGCTGGACATGACCCAGCACTGTGCTCTTGCAGCCCAGAACGCCAGTTGTGTCCTGCGGAGCATCAAAAGCTGCATGACCAGCAGGGCAAGCGAGGGGATTCTGCCCCTGTACTCCTCTCTCCTGAGACTCCACCTGGGGTGGAGTGGTGTCCAGCTCAGGGGTCCCCAACACAGGAACAACATGGACCTGCTGGAGCGAGTCCAGAGGAGGCCACGAAGATGACTAGAAAGCTGAAGCACCTCTCCAGTGAACACAAGCCAAGAGAGTTAAGGCTGTTCGGCTTTGAGAAGAGAAGGCTTCAGGGAGTCCTTACTGCAGCCTGTCCATACCTGAAGGCAGTCTTCAAGGAAGCTGGAGAGAGACTTTTTATAAGGGCCGATAGTGAAATGACAAGGGGCAATGGCTTTAAACTGACACTGGGTTGGATGTAAGGAAGAATTTTTTTATTCTAAGGCTGTTGAGGCACTGGAACAGGTTGCCCAGAGATGTGGATGCTTCCATCCCTGGAAGTGTTCAAAGCGAGGTTGAATGAGGCTTTAAGCATCCTGGTCTAGTGAAAGGTGTCCCTGCCCATGGCAAGGGGTTGGAACTGCATGATCTTTAAGGTCCCTTCCAACCCATGAGTCTGTATTGGGAATAGTCCCAGCCAACTTGGCTTTTCACAGTACATTGTAAGAAAAGGTCTCATATTTCACGTGCAAGTTTTGAACTCTCTGAGCAATGCTTGCTGCAGTGTCTGAGCAGATAAGCTCATTTCAATTATCTTTCGTTTGATTGCTTTCTGTTTGTTTTCAGCACTGTCATTAGAAAAAAAAGGAAAAAAAAAAACCCTAACATTTATTTAAAGGTACCAGTACTGGATTTAGCTGTAGCAAAAGTTAAGTGAAGTTAATCACTGCTAGGGAGAATGGAGGTTTAAACTGACCTCGCAGGAGAGTAAATCAGGAACTGAACAAAGATTTTGAGATGCCCTCAAGGGAAACAGAGGTTGCAGTACCCTCAAGGGTACTGAGCTGCAAATAGTGCCAGGTGTGGGCTGACTACACAAAGGAGAGAGTTCTGATTGCCCTTCTCTCAGTTGGTTTATTCTTCTTCCTGCCAACTATACTAAGCAAGAAAAATGGACCAAACAGAAGAACTCCTAGGCAAGCTTCCCATTTGGAAAGTCAGAGCTACGTAGGCTTTCTCATGCACTGTGAGCCGTTTATTCTCGGCAGACAAGGTGAGGTAACCAGGTGCCTGGCCTATTCTCAGAAACTGGTCCTTTGCATCTGTGCGGTGAGAATCAGGATGCTGGAAACAAGTCCTAGGTACACCTCCCCACTCATTTCTCCAGGCTCATGAGAATCTGAGTCCAGGATCCCCTGTTATCCCAGCTCAAATAAAGAAAGGCACCAGAACTGGAAAGTTCCCTCCACTCTCAGCTGTTAGTTTTAAGTATTTATTGCAAATACTTGAGTACAAGTGATTTCTAACATGAGTGTCCTTTTGCAATTTTTTTGTCTAAACCAAATTTCCTGTTGGAAACCAAAAATTATATACCCAGTTATGAATGATGTTACTTTTACTGTATTCCTTAAGACTTTACAGCTTGCCTCACATCCCTTGCTGGAACAATTCTTAAAATATAATCTTGTCAGTGATACCAAAATATAAATTATAATGTGCTCTAATTTCAAAGCCACATTTCAGTTTGAAGTATTTTTGCAAAGTGTCTGCTCTATATTACTATTAAAATAATTTCCATATGGAGAGCAACCTTGTTGCTACTGAACTGGAGCGAAACAACTGAACTGGAGAGAAACAACAGTTTTGGTATCAGGTGGGCAAGTTCAGAAGCAGAATTTCAAAGAAGAAAGTAAAACCAGAGAAATCCAGTTTTCCCTGAACATCAGTAGCTTTGATTTTTAAGCAACTAGTTGAATATGGTATTTTCAAGGTAAATGTAGACCCTGCTCACAGACAAATCCTTTGAAAACTAATTTTAGATTAGTTTCTCTGAAGTTTGTCATAGTTATTCGTAATAAGAACCCACTGAAGGCAAAGCAAACAGATCTGATGGACTAATGCTACCAGAGGACAGTCAGGATGGATTTAGAGTCACATTGCTTAAGCTGTGGGGTATATTTGTCTCTTCTCCTGCAGTATAATGAGATAAATATATTGCTCTGTGTGGTTTGCATTTTGGGCCTTGCTTCCCCCACCCCAGAAAGCTTTCATTTTCAAGTGCAGGAGTCTATATCCATTTCATTATGCATCTTTTTACCACAACTGAATAACTTGCCATGCTCATGTTGGCTGCGGTTGCTCTGTGATCTAGATGCAGACATGTCAGCAGTTTTTGTAGTGGCTGCTGCCCTGGCTGCCCCGGCCAGATGCCCAGGACATGCAAACACTTCACTTGCGTTCTTGCTCCCAAGTGCTGACCGGCTTCGTACTAGTTAATTAAAACTGGTTTAATCATCTGCAGCTGTATTCAACTTGACTTCTTCACATACAAATTCCTAGCTATCTTCCCCCAGCATTTATCTGTAGATATGTTAATAATATCTGTAAAGATAGATAAGGATAATGTCAAGATTATCTGTATTTATGCAAGTGTGTTATTTGGAGGTCCACAGTGTAATGTATCAGTCGTTCCCACATGCTTGAATCTCAAGAGGGCAGTCACCTGTTTCCGGGGCCAGAGTGCACTTAACTCTTCAGGCCATAAATGTTTTCTCCTGCAGTGCTTGATGTGGAGAATCGTCCCTGAGAATGGACACCTGTTAGTCACCTGAAAGGCTCCGCTCTTAACACTTGCAGGTCAAAATAGAACAGGATTCATGTGTATCATGAACATCCTCTCCCCCTTATACAAACATCCTGTGACTCAGGTTTCCTTTTGTCCAAAATTGCTGAAGAGGTGCTTTAAAAAGAAGAACAAGTTACGTCGGGATGCAAACAACAGACATTATTTTTAATATGTTCAAAGCTGGCTAGGGAGAAACTGATCCCACAAAGCTCAGGATAAGTACAGGATTTAGAGGGGTTTTTAGGGGCACTTTACAGCTTCCATCGCAGGTGAGTAGTAGCTGAGAGAAATCCTTCCTGTCATATAAATGTGTTTTGTTGATTTACATCTGGAAGAAGGTCAAGATCAGGGGTTCTTGCATGAGCCTGAGGAGAAATGCCGCTATACCTTGTACATCCATGTGCTGGGAAAACAGGAGTCAAGGCGCAGGCACGGCACTAGCCTGGAGACTAGAAACTCTGGTCTTCAGAAAGGGCTGGATCTGGAAGGGAATAGGTCTGCATGTCCTCCAGTTCCCATCCACAGTCAGGGACTTGCAGTATCTCTCAGGTGTGAAGAGGTGAGTACTGGGGTCCTGGCCTCTCTTCTCGTGTGCCAGGTGCCCATGAAATAAAAGATAATTTCACAGAGCAGAGGCAGAGGGGAGAAGTTTAATCAAGTTTGGTGGTGCATTCACACTGGCATGCATCTTTTTAGTAGAACTGGAGTGGGAAGTTTGAGGCTGCAGGTGAAGTGAGACATGATTAGGTACAGCTCATTGATCAGGCAATTGACAGTCAGTGAAAGAAGATAGATAGTAGCACACAATGCTGTTTCAGGACAGCTTTAGGTGAAACGTATGGTGGCACTGGGAGATCTGGCTTACCAAATGTCTCTGCTGATCATTCATAGGCAATCAAATAAAAACCTTCCCTATTTTATAATTTTTGTCCTCTTTCATCTTTTGTGCTATGGATGGCAGTCCTGTATATTCTTCTCAGCACAAAATTCCAAGACTTAGGGATCATGCTTCCATTTAAATGCTGAGGTTTAGCATAGTCGGGATCAGATGAAAAGGCAAGGGGGATTGGTCATTTATCTTTTGTACTTTATCCGTAACTTTAGCCAGAAATTAATTTTAATTTGTTTTGTTTTCAGGGAAAACTATGGGCCTGAGTATTTCCATAATATGCGGCATTTTATAAATTGTCAAACATTGTTTCTAAAACTATTTTGATAACATTCAGTTCTGTTGGGTTCACAGTTACAGATACCTTCTTGCTATGGTGATTGTCTGATACAAATACCAAATGTTGCTATTGAAAGAAAAACAGCTGTAATTAAATTTAGGTAAAAATGGAGGAAATAAAATGTTGCCAAAACAAAGATGATAAACTGAGAATACTTTTCAGCTGATACTAAAACTAGAGCTTAAATTAACAAGTGAAATTGCTAAAATATATTTGGCCACATCCTTCAAAATATAATTAAGAAATTTCCTTGTTCAGTGAAAATTAGTTAAAACTACTGTTTTACTTAATATGAATGCAGTTTGGGTTGGTGCTGTATTTTTAAATGATCAGGAGCCCAATCTTGAGAGTCACTTTTCCAATATGAACCTCCAGGCTGTTTCAGTGGGGTGTTTTAAGAACTGTGTAGGTCTCCTCAGGAAGGCAGGGACTGTTTTGCCTCTTTTAATCAGCATCATTCCTTCACTTTCCCACATTGGCCTCTCTAGAGCAAAAGGCTGCTTATCTACTCAAATGGAATGGGAACTTCTCTTCTATTGGAAAAGCACAGGGAGAAGATTTTCATTTGAATATAAGTAGGAAATGAATCCAGCCTGCCAGAGCTGGAAACCAAATGTATTAACTCTTTACAGACTCTTCTGCCAGAATGCTTTATGCCAAAACTCTGTATGGAATGTTTTTGAGGGAAATCAGTTGGATAAATGTCGAGAGAAGGCAAACCAGACAGCTGGCTTCAGCAGTGCTTGTGCTACCCACAGCCTTGACTCTATCCAGCAATCCCAGATGGATTCCCCAGCAACCCAGCTCAGGGGTGATACCTCTCCTTGGTGCTTCAGTTCCTACTCTCTCTCACCATCTTGTCCCTCTATTTTCAAGCTGCTCTTGGCTGTGGTTGAGTCTTTCCACATACTGTTAAGGGGGCAGCTGCCCACAGCTGCTCCCAGCCTTTCTGGGGACCCCATCCCCTGCAGAGCCATGCACAGGGAAAAAGAGGGTGGATGCAGGAAAGGGTCTTCCAGGTGAGCCCACCAGATATGAGTTGAAACCACTTGCCCATTTGAGATTTGGGAATAGGGTTGTTACAGTAATTGTGCAGTTTGTTTCAGGCTTCATGTCTGAAGATTGCAGCAAACTGGTTGCAGCTGAAGGTGGAACCCTGTTCAGCCACCTGAGTTGATGGCAGGCATCCAACCTGACTAATTTTAGCCAGGACGCTCTTCGGTTTCCTGCACAACATTTCACACTTAAATGAGTCAAAGTGAAAGTAGGTGTGGATATTATGAACGAGGTCCCAACTTGCACTTAAAGAGCTCTTTGGACGTTGGCATGTGTATTGTATGGGCCAGATGAAAGCAGCAAAATGTCCCATTGCAGTGCCCTCAGCTGGACACTGGAGAGAGTTTCATGTACTGCACAATGACAAAGTTTACTGAAACATGATGGTCAGGATTATTTCATTCTGTCTTCTTGCACTTTTCCTTTTGTTCCCCATTTAACTGTACCTCAGCATACTCCCAGCAGGAAAGTGAGCCTTGCCTTGGTGAAAGTCATGTAAAAACCAGCACTGTGGTTTACCTAGTGTTTATAATCACATTTTCCTCAAAGATTTGTCTAGAAAGGCTGTTACATTCATCACAGTTCTGTGCCTTGTACTTACCTTCCATGCTAGTAGCAGATAGACACAGCTATACGTACACATTATTGTAATTGTTGATGGTGCCCTATTTAGTTCACGCTATTTCTTTCTGTGTAGTAATAGATTTCCTGAATCTGTCCATTTTTGCTTTTGCTAAATTAAAAAGAAGACACATTAACATGCTTTCAAAGAGATTTAGGGAGAGGGAAACCACTACATCCCAGTGCATGAATTAAAAAAAAATGCTAATAGGCCCATAAATGAAAATCAAGAGTTGTTTTTATTTCAAATAGTTGCATCTCTGTCAATGCGAGATTTGTTGGTTTCCAGTCCTCCCAAGGCTTAGGAACGTGCTTAGTTGGACTCATGGAATTCAAAAGCAGAGTTTCTTCCACGCAGCAGAGCAGGGGGTGCAGGAGCCAGCTAAGTTTCAGCAGATGCTGTGAGCCTCACTTGTGCTTTGGCTGCATAGGAGCATGGTGATCTCCAGCAGTGAATCTGTTCAGAAACACTGGCTTTGTTAGATGTGACACAGGGCCTTCAAAGAGCCAGTTTACATCTGATTTGCCTGCTTGAAGTCAACCAAGTGATGGAGATGTGTTCTGCAAAGTACGGTGGATAAAATGGCAGAGGATTTAGGCTTGTACACACAGCCTTACCTGTGCTTGGTTTGTCCATGATGCAGGTGGAGACTGCCTTGGGCCAGCACAAACAGCAAGGTGGTGGGCCAGGTAAGGCAAGGTTCAGTCTGTGTTTCTCTAAAGTCTGTGCATGCATGTGGGTTTGGATCCTCTCCAGAATTCTGGGGCTCTTCTTGCTTACAGGGGAACATTCGCTCAGTTAAGAGCAGTGAAGAGATGGAAATATCTCAGGCACACTGCTGCTTCCTGCTGATCTCCCAAACTTAATTAGGCAAGTTGCTAGGAAGGACAAAAGATGGCTATTGGCAAAGTACTCTAAGTAAAAACATTTGGGGTAAGATAATACAGCAACATGTAAAATTGCAGCAAAATCCTACTTTTTACCTCCCTTCAAAAATGTAGATGAGCCATGAAGTGTAATCAAATATTAAAGTAAGAGTTAAAAATACTTTTAGCTTGATGCGCTTCCCTTAATCTCTTGTCTGTGTTACTTTTATTCTGTTACTACTCTCCTCTGCTTTTATATTAAAAAGCTGCACAAACAGAAGTACAAAGTGCTGTTCAAACTAAAGGAAAAGCAAACAAAAGCAAACAAAAGGAAATAAAAATATACTTATTTATAGAATTGTTTTATTTGAAGTCATTTTACATACTGTGTAATAAAAGCATATTTGAAAGTTGAAGATGTGATTATTTAAAAAAAAAAGTTGATTGTATCTTTTAAGGACTGTTCACGTTAAATACTACGGTTCCTTTTTAGTGAGAAGCCTTGTCAAACAAAATTGTGTTCGAGTTTCTGTTGCTTGAGGGCAAAATAACTTTCATAGCATTGAGGAAGGCATGCTGTTGCAGCCCCACAGCAGAATGCTCCTGCTGCCTGGCAGCACAGGAACAGAGCAGCAAGTTTGAGAGAACATGTATGAAAGCAGATAGATAGGAATTTGTGTTCGTTGCCATGGTGTTGGACACTGTTTACTTCACCTATCAGCAGAGTCTGGTTCTTCCCCTGTCTTCTGGAAACCTGCAGACCTGAGCTGTAGCCAGGTTCAGCCTCAGAGAGGCAGTTAGGTCCCAGCAGCATATGGCCAAGAAATGTATGGATTTTTTCTTTTCTTTTAAATAAGGTTTCTGGCATTTGTGGCTTAGAAGGGAAGCTCCAGATGGTGAAGTGTGCGTTACCTGTTCAGCAGTGTTTCAGGTAGCCTGAACCCCTCCTAAGCACACAGTCAACTGGCCACTGGGGCTTACAGCCCTGGGTTAGCAGCAGGAGCCTCACAGAGATAGGTTCTGCTGCTTCTGTCCCCAGGGCCTCGGACAGGTGCGGGAGATCAGGGGTGGTCCTGAGGTCTCATTTAGCTGGTGGCCTCTTTGTTCCAGTCCCACTCTACCTGCCAGACTGCAGAATTGTTCTTAAATAGAGATGCTTAGCTGTTCTAAAATTTGTGGCAGCTTAATGTTTATCTCAGATGAGGAACCGGATGGGCACTGCACATCAGTTTCCCTCATAGTATGTGCCAAGCTGTAAATCTAAAATGCCAGGTTGTGGTTATAAAAGCAGTCTGTCAGATATATATGGCACATTTCCCTAGATACCCTTAAACTAGGTAAAACAAAATAGGCAAGGCATGCAGATCCATTTTATCTTTTCAACTACTAATGTCATGGTGCTATCTTCAGTGACTTTGGTTTTGTCATGGTGCTATAACTGCCAGCGAACTACTGTACTTAACAGGTTGTTGGCATATCCTTTGTAATTTTGAAAATAAAATATCCTTGTCTCCCTCTGGCTGAGTGGTTAAATCACACTACAGTGGCCCTACTTGATAATTTTCTCATGAAAGAGTCAAACCCTAGGGTTAATTAAAGCATGGAATAAGTATCTAGGGAGGCATACATAAATGCTAACAGGATTCCTACCACACATCTACAGAGGCAAACATCACCATGTATAGTTTATGCTAAGCTGAAAAAAGGAAATCCTTAGATCTCTTACAAGGCAGATTTTTTATATTTTGTGACAGATGTAGGCCAAAAAAAACCCCTCAAACGATAGCAAAACCACACAAAATTTGATAATGACAGTATGTAAATATATCCCTAATAATCATAGGGATTAAACATTCTGGGAGACTGTATAAAGCTTTGTATTTGCAGGAATCTTAATACCCGTTCCTATCAGAGGAACCTGGATCTAGGATCAGAAAGCAAGGAAGACTACTGTCTGACTGAAACTGCTGAGGAAACTTAAGCAATCAAAATTGTCTACTGATAACATAATTTGGCCAGTACTGCAGGGCAGAATACTGTGGAGAGGAACTGCATGATTCATAATGATAGGTGATCAGAAATACTGCTCAGCTCCTTGTGTAAAAGCCCTGGTTCTGAGAACATCCACTGTCACTCACCATCCACCCCGGCACAAGCACCGACTCAGAGGGAAGGGGGTGGCACTTCCTGGCTTCCACCCACCTCCTTGGCTGGCCTCCATTTTGCCCACAAGGTTTGTTTTTCTGTACTGGGTTGACCTTCTTCAGTTTGTGCTGGTTAGGTGGGGTAGAGGCGAGTAAATGGATGAAGTTACCTACAGCTTTAGGCAGAGGCCCTCACCGCTATTCTTGCAGCAGCTATAACCACTCTGGCATAAGGGGATTCTGCAAAAGGTCCTCCAGCCCCTGGATTGCCTGGATTTTAAGTCTGCTCTCCTGTAATTTATTTTGTTCATTTTAAAAGAGGTTAGGATTTGCCTACTTAGAGTAGAACCTTAGGAGACGTACTGATACCATCTGCTTTAAGCATCCAACTTGGATGCATTTCAGATGACAGCGTTAGGAGCAGCACTTCCCAGTAACTTCATCGTAGAGAGGCAGGTGTCTCTACATGGGCAATTCAGGTCATTCATGTTAGATGCTTAAAATAGAATATATGCAAATTCAGACTGTCTGCTGCCTTCACCTCGTCCATTGCTTATGTCTGTTTATGTCTTAAAGGTGATTTATCATCAAACTGCTGAAAGAGACCTTGCACTCTTCTAAAATTGTCTGCCCAATGTAAAAAAAAGGGCGTCTGTGTTAGGCCACGACTGCATGCCAGTTACAGCATGTGTGCCCCCAGCATATGCTTCACACCTAAGCTGCTCAGGAGGTGGGGCTGAGGTGCTGATGGGTGAGCAGTGGTGGGGGACGAGAGAGCAGGAGGTCTGGGCAGGGCTGTCAACAGCCCCATTGCTTTTGGGTGAGTGGCCAGAGGCCAGTGGCTGGGCTGATTTAGCCCAGATAAGTTTTGAGGCAGTTTGAGCTATTGTCTTTGCAGAAATATAAGTAAATATAAATGAAGAAATGCGTTTTATATAAAACCATCTCTGCAGGAGTGTAAAAGGAGTGTAGACCGTGGTGGCAGGGAACCTAATTGCCAGTTTATTTGTGGATGTTTTTTAAACATATCCTTTTGGGAACCATTAGAAAAAGGCTGTTTTATCAAACTGCTCCCTGGCCCCTTGTGTTTGCATGTTTGCTCTCTTGCTTTGGAAGTGCTCGGGCTGTCACTCTGCTGTAGAGTTGTAGTCCAGTCTTCAAACATTTGTTCCCCCCAGTGTTACAGTGCTGCTTCATACGGCATCACTGGCCTTGTATTCAGTGCCATAGTAACCGTTCTGTGGAAGGGCAGCAGGACAAGGCAAGGAACGTGTCGAGCACCTGAGAGAGAGAGAGAAAATGCAAAGCCTGCCTTGACAAAGTCTTGACACGGATGGCAAATATTTGACAATGTTTTGTGGCGGCCGATGAGTTCTCCCCAGGAAGGAGAAATACAGAAGCAATTCAGAATAGTGAGCAGAAATTCCAAGTAACACCAGCAGTTAACAAGGGGATTGCACAGACCAGTCCTGTGCTGGAAAGAATGTGCTGCTTGTAGCAGCATGGGGAACACAGGTCAAACCCTCCAGTTCCTAGGCTGTTCATAGGCAGTCTTGGGGAAGAGGTAGGAATGATGAAAAATTGGCTGGAAATTATGTATATCCTCCTTGCTTGCTTGCTTTCTTCCTCTCTTTTTCTCTTCCCCTGCCCATATATCTGGATTTTCTCAGTTGTTCAGCAATCCTGTAGGAGCCAGGTGAGAAGCTGGCAGGCTTCTTGCAGGCATCCATGGAGGTGTGTGCAGGCAGGGTCGCTGCACTTGCTCTCTGCCAAGGTAGGGTTCCTCATTTGGCTTGGTGTGGCAGAGTACCTGGGTGGCACACCTGTCTTCCCAGCCACCCCAGGGATCCATCGTTTGTAGGCAAAAAGTGGGGCTGAACCCAGGCTTCAAAGAGTTTTTGTTCATTCTGACCCATTTTGCTCGAAGTGCTTTATTTTGCATTCAGAGTTTAATCTCAACCAGAGGCGCACACTGTGTGAGAAATCTCACTCATCAAATAATTGAAATAATTTTTTGGGACACTGTGGGTTCTTGCACCATAAGGCTTGAGTGTTTGGCTGCCAGTGGCATTCACTGCCAGTTACCAGATAGTTGGATCCTCAGGGAGGAGAGAATAGGGAGAAGGAGGAGCTGGAAAGACTTCAGTTGTCACAACCTTTTTTCAGCTGTTAGGAGATAAGGGCGCAGTTTCATAACACAAACTCTGCATGCCTCAGTGCAAGGTCTCTCCCGTGCCAAACCGGGGCTGCTCTCTCCTGTCTCTGCTCTCCGCCTTCCCAGCAGTGCTGGAACTGGAACAAAATAGTTGCAGTGTTGTGAAGCGTCTCAGCCGCAGAGAGGATTCTGCATTGTATTTCCACCACTGTGGCCTGAGGCATTTTAATTTGAGAAGGGCACCCGGGTCAGCTTGAGCCCAGGCGGGCTTGTTAGCACCGGTGCAGCCACAGCCATGCCCTCTGGCTGTTCCTGCCCTCCCGTGCAGTGGCTTGCATGGGGCTCGGAGGCTCTGCAAAGCCATGCTGGATCCGTGCTGTTGGGGCTTGCAGAGCTCAGATCCCTGAAGAGCACCTGGTCCATGTGACTGCAAGATTTGCCCGGGTCCAGCATGGCAGGCTGTGAGCCAGAGCTGGCACAGCATCTTGTTGACACCTCTCAGGAGCCAGCTGGGTGCCCTTGCACCGTGCCCAGCAGCCCGGCTGAGACACAGAGGCTGGCTCAGCCAGGATCGTCCTGGATCAATGGGACTTAATGGTCCTGGCTCTTTGTGAAAGCAATTAAATGAGGAAAGAAGACTGGGCGCTGGTCTCTGTATAAAGGAAAGCCTAAAACTCTGATCATCTCTGGCTCAGAAATGTGGCAGCAAACAGACCCAACCACAGGTTGTTTGCTTTTGATATCTCGCCATCTCCTGGGGTTGCAGCCCAACCTTCAGCCCTTTGGGCAGCTCTAGGGAGGCCTTTTGTGCCCATTGACCCAAGCAGCTGCCTGGTGCCTGGGCAGGGGTGCTGTGAAGGAAGTCATGCTGTCAGTCAGGCAAGTGGGGCAGCGAGATGTGATTCCCTGTGCCATTTCCTGCTTGGCTTTGGAAGTGCCAGAGCAGTGCCGGAGCAGTGCTGTTACTCCATCCCTTGTGCTCACACTGCCTTTTAAAGGGAAAGTCAAGTCTTGGCAGCTGCTGCAGGCTGAGTTCATCCAGAGGGAGTCAGCACTCACCGCAGCCAGGCTTTACCTTTATTTTGCATGGCTCGAGTATTGTGTGAGAGGATCAGTTGTCCCATGGCAGTAGGAACTGAGCCCTCTAGAAGGTTCAGTAGCATTTCTAATGAGAAAATATTTTGATGGGAAAACAGCCATTCATCTTAGAAGCGCACATGTTCTTGATGCCATCTGTGTCAGGCAGCCCCTGGCCAACAGGTGTTTAAAGAAAGGCAGAGTAACCTTCCTGTGAGTACATATGACATTGGCTCCTTCTCCTGTTGCATTTCCCAGGTAGTTATTAACTGACTCTGTTCCAGAACAGTAAGCGCGTGATGATGCTTCAAGCCGTGCTCGACCCTTTCCATACAAAAGTAACTGCCATCTGGAAGCTGGTTTCCACCTTTCTTAGCACATTCCAGGTGCCTACCGGTGTTAAAAAAAAGCCTGAAGGGTACAGGGCTGTCTTCCATTACTGACAGGCATAGTTTCTAAAACTGTCTGGATTTTTCTGCAGGTCTCCTGAAGTTTTTTACAAATCCATGGGATGAAGGAGAGCTGGGTTTGGGGGGAACACAGCAGGAAAGATAAAGACTGTGAAAGCGTGAAATCATGAGTGACACAGGAGGCTGCTTTTGGCCTTGGGACATCAGAGCAGACATGAATTATTGAAATTATGGCTCTGTTAATCTATGCGTTGTCAGCCCTTCTATAAACAGTGAGCAGGTGCTGTGCGACCACAAGTCCTGTTGAGTGGGAAAGCCCTCTGGTCACGGAGTGGGGGGGACTTCTGCTGGGGCTCCAGCCTGCAGCTTCAGCTGCCTGACCTGGATCATTTTTTGGTTCATACTGAGGGGTATTGCTCTTCAAAAGCCTGTGTTCCTTTCTTTTATAACAAGTGATGTTGTTTAATAGTCCATTAGACTTCCTCAGTAGGTTTTCTTTTTTACTTTTTTTTACTCTATACAGAATCTGAGTGAAGACACTAACAATACTCAAGACAGACTGTAATATTAACAGATGTGCATGGAAGGTTTGCTTGCCTTTCAGCTTTTGGGGCGTTTTTGCAATTGTTTGTGTGTAAAGTACTTAACACAGAGTTTGCAAACAACTGTGTAGCAATTGAAATTCAAACACATTATACAACTTCAGGATGTGCTTTATGGCCTATCTGTTCTGATAGTCGGCATCAGGGGAGGAAAATTCACTGTGTGAATTAACAAGAGGATGGCATTGAGTAATTGTAGAAATTATTCTGAGGAGAATCCTCTTGCTCCATGTGTTTTGACCCTGTATCCAGAGTGCCAGACAAAATTTTAAAAGTGAATCAATAAGTAAATACCTATTTCAAGGCAAAGTAAGGTGACTCTTCCAGGAGCCTGCATTGCTGTTTTCCATCTTCAGAGGTCTCTTAGAACAGCTGCAACTTTGAGCATCTTCAAAACTGGAGATCTGTGAACTCCAAAGCCAGCTTTTGCTGACAGATACAGCAAGATGCAGATTCCACAAACAGTTTGGCAAGTCTTGTATGAAAATAGGGTAAAAATATTATGAATTAACTTGGATAGAGTTTGACTCTACTTATAAAGCAGTAAAAGAGAATGAATTAGTAATTAGGGTTTTATTTTTATTTTGGACTCTCTAACAGAGTGGGTTGAGGTCCATGATAGCAGTAGCTGTTTTTTCTACATCTTCCATTACATTCAGACAAATGGAGAACTAAATAGAAAAGCTGACTTTTTGATGATGTAGTTGCTGGACTACATTCTTACTTCAGACACTTCTGGAGCAGTAGTATCTTTCACACCTTGAACAGGCTTTTAATCTTGAAAATGAGAAGCAGTTAGTCCTACTCAAAATGCCTAGCACATTTTGGGGAAGGCAGGTTCCTAGGAAAACCTCATTAGGACCACTTCAGAAAATCAAGGCCCAGTTCATATGGTGGGTATCAGGTTGCTGCCACTTCAGTCCCTTCTCTTGCAGAAGCTTTCTGCAGGTGAAAGGCTTGGCTACATTACATGTTCTATCCTTTTCTGTGCTGAAACTGCTGGAGGAAGAATATGACCCTGCATTGCAGGAAGAATTTGTTCTCAAAGACTCAGTTACCAGACTGGGACCTTAGAGTGTTAATTCCTGTATTCTAGTACACTTCCCAAGGCAAACTTTGAATGGTATTACTAAGATGTCTCAGTAGTGCGAGAGCACTTTTGAAGCTATAAAGCATCAGTGTTTAACTCAAAAGGCTCTGCTCTGGTTAGTCCTCATGCTTAATGTAGTAGGGCAGAATTAATAATGATTATTTAGCATTTTCCAGATAAATTCATTTCTGTTCCACAAGTGAACAATTTGGTAAAAGTATTTTTGCAGACCACAATGGTGGAAGTGCGTGGTTGTTTTGTTTCTGAAGGTGTAAATCTGGTGTTTGTCACCTGCACTGGCTCTGTATCTGTACCTGTATTACCACAGCATTTCTGACTCCTGAGCATGATTTTGTGATTGTAATTCCTATGGAGATAAGGACCTAAATTTTGAAACCAGTGAATGGCAGGAGCAGAAAAATAATGGTTATCTGTTTAAGGGGTGTTGATTTCATACTACTGACTCATTTGTTTTCTGAAAAATAAACCCCAAGTTGTCCCCCAAAGCAAAACCTATAGTTCAATTGTGTCTCTCTTTTTAGACTTTGTCATTACTTAGCTCTTGCAAGTGACATGAGTCTATCTGGGTTAGATTTGCTGCACAAGAAAACAACCCTGACTTTTACCGGGTGGGTGGACAGGAAAAAAACCCAACTTTTTGTCAGTCTTTTGTGTTGCAGCAGCTGGATTCATTGCTGCTATAGCAACACACCACATGATGAGGTGTATTAGATTGCTCTGCGCAGAACACGAGGGGGAAAAGGAGCACAGCTCCTTGCTGAAGGTAAAGGTTGCACTGGAGTTTCTGCTGGAGAGCTGGGGAAGGTCAAATGCTCCAGATCCCAGCACATGTTGTGCACAGAGGAATGTAGAGACGTGTGGAGGTATTAAACTGCAGAACAAGGTAAGGTACAGCTGCATCGATTAACCTAAGATCTTAGCCCTCCTCTGTGTGGCAGCTCAACTTCCCAGAGAGTTTTCTCTTAGCTTTTCCAAGTGGTTTTTTTTTCAAGTTGCTTTGCTAATATGACAATGTGAAAACATTGACAACGGTTGGAACTGTTAGAGAGACTCTTCTACTGCAGAGAGACCAGTCTTACAAATTAGGAAGTGATTGTCCTCAAATCAATGCAAAAAGGATATGTAGGGGGTTTTTTGTTGTTTCAGCTTCACTTGAAGATGTTGGACAAGTCTTGGTTTTGTTACTATCTGCACAGTGGTTCAGAACATCTCTGTTGTCAGTCAGAATTCAGGGCATTATCTACTTAGTGAGTTTTATTATCAGTACTTTTTAACGATCTGCTCTGTTTAGCATTTATTAACATTCCTTCCTCTCTCCTTCCCAATCTGCTTCATCAGGGTGCCTGAGTCTTCTTGGAAATGCATTTTCATGTCATTTACGCCTTCAGGTTTTATGCTGCCTCCTTAAGTCTAGCAGTGTTGTTAATGCAGTTTAACAAACTTCTGTGCACCTATAAAGACATGAAAGTGGAAACAGTGCCACAGGTTATTGTGGTTTTTACCCTGTTAACCATTCATCCACACGGGTAAAGAGAAATAATTAGTATCAGCATTGAACTTAAATGTTTATTCAGTCTCATGTCAAACTCAATAAGGTATTTGCTCCCCCATGTTCTTTATGCACCTTTTTTTTTTTTGGCTTTTACCCATCACTAGGTTAAATGTGGCAGGCTTTCAAGTGGCATCCATTAGGTGGAAGAAGACAACAGTATTTTAGAAGGGGAAAAACTGAGGGGCCAGAAAGGTAGTGGAGATGATGGAGAGCCTTCCTGAAATTCAAGTGAAATTCAAGTTAGATTGTTTAGTACTTTTCCTGCTTCCCATAAAGGGTTTCCAACATTTTGAATGCGTTCTATTATCTACAACTTAGAACATAGAACATATTTCTTTCTTACCACTTACCACTTACCACTGCCTTAACATCTGGCAACTTATCAAGGGTGTTGAAATGGGCAGTCTTTCTCCACTACCCTAAGTAAAAGATTTCAAGCAGCCTTTCTGTTTCTCCAGATATGTTTATACCCCTGGTGGTCCAGTGTTCAGAGCGCTCCTTGCCACTGTCTGCAGACTGGAAGCGTTCCTGTGGAAACTGAGGGGTGGTGCGAAGCCTTCCCCTCACTCACCCCTTTCAGTGGCAGGAAGGGACAGTCTGAGTTAGGGTATAACTGAGCCGAGTCTGAGTGCTGGGCAGCTTTTCCACAGCACTGAGCAAGTGTGCTTTGTGCGGCGCTGTGGGGGCTGCGTGGTCACAGCTCAGGTTTGAGCAAGGCTGTGATGAGGTGACTTCAACGCCGTTGAAGAAAGGAGCAGCCACTCTGCCTGTCAGCTCACAGGAGAGAATTTGTGAAATAAAAGAACCATATAAATGCGCAGTCCATTGATGATCCCTGATCCCAGAATGAGACAGGTTTGCAAGAAGTTGAGTAGGGATTCTTGAAAATGAGGATTCAGAAAGAGTAGAAGTGTTTGCAGGGGAAGATTAGCTGTACAAGGGAGAACTCAAGCGAAGTAGGACTGTGATTTAGCTCTGATTCCACCACTTCAAGCAGAGCAAGGGAGTCCAGATCAAATTATTTAAGCAATCAATGGAGCTTAATCTGTCTAGATTTAGGGACCTTGTTTGATTGGGTGGATGAGGAACCTAATTCAAACACCTAAGAGCTCTTTCACTAATACAGCCCATCCATTGTGGCCCAAAGTATAAGGCACCAGGGATGCAAGTGATTAATAGCTTAGTACCACTAACACACTAACTGATTGTCACAGAGATCCACTAGGAGTGAGTTTGTCCAGGGAATTAAAAAATTAAGGAATCCAGATAAAAGAAAATAGAGCACCTTCTTACTGAGTACTACCCCTCTCTATTTGTGTTTGTAATCACAGATGTAATAGTTTATCACAAGGAAGGGAGAGAAGGAAGTGAGAGTCTTAGTTAAAGGCTTCATTATTAAGCAAAACCAGCAAAACAACGTTGAAAAGTATCCAGTTAATCTTCTTTGTTAGACTAGCAAAAAGGTAAGAGATTATGGAAATACTGGTATAGAAAATCATATTCTCAGTGAAGCCTGGTGAACAGAAGGAATATGAGCACTGTAAGTAAAAGGTGGTTTCCGTCACCAAGTAGCATTCCATTGCATGTTTTTGGGTTTTTTTCTAGGACCGTAGTAGACTGTACGAATGTTCTTAAGGATTATAATCCTGTTCATGATTTGGTTAAGAATAGTGTGTTTTCAAATATCACAATTTATTCATTTGTAGGGTCTGTGAGTACATGTGAACCTTCCCCTTTGGACTTTTGTTCCTCTTACTTTCTACTACCTCATTAACCCCACTGAATCTTTTCTAAAACCCTCAAAACAAATAATACCCACTGCTAGCTGAAACCTCTGAAAGGTGCAGTAAAACAAACAATAATTCTTTAGTTTTTGGGTGCCTCTTGTACGTGAACCAGCTGAGAAAGTCATGGAAGACTGCTAAAATGCACTACTGTGCCATGAGAATAAATTTACTGCACAGTTTTGCAATTCAGATTTTATTCAGCATTAAAACTATAACTCATTAATACTGTCAACAAATTTGCAAGGGAGATCTCATCTGCCCACTCCTGCAGATTAAATCGCACAATTTATTGATATGATAATCTTTTTACTAGATTTGGATTTGTGGAAAACAGCAGAAATACCTAACTGACTTGACTGGAAAGAAAAAAATTAATCCATTGAACCGATGTGACTGTGTGTCAGCCTCTGAGAAGAAAGAAATCTGGAATCTTGATTAGTAGGAATCAAAACAGACACAGAATCGTAAGGCTACGTGATATGACTTGTATATGCCTTGTATGCAAATAGTAACGTAGGCAAAATTCCAATATGGAACAATTTGCAGCAACTAATTGATATACGAATATGTGCACCAGTAGGAGCAGGCCAGTCCCTCCCTCAGCCATCAGATGGCTGAGATATTTTTCTAGGGTTAAATATGTACATGGATGATTACAGTAGCAGATGCTAACTCTAGGAGCTTGGGCTCCACATCCAAATGTTCATCTGGCTCAATCAAAATGAATAAAAGCATTTCCAAAGGGAGGGCTTAACATCTCCAGGGCTGAGTGGGCATTGGAAGCAGTCCAGGGTGTCTTCTCCACATGCAGGAACTGTGCTCTCAGGAACAATTATTTCCAAAAGGCCCAGCCACTTAAAGTATTCAGCATGGAAAATTAAAGAAAACTGTTCTCTTTGGAAGAAAACTTGCTTTGAGCTCATCCTGGGAGAAGTTGATTCAGTTCTTCATATAGCACAAGAGCTTGTGGCATCAGGATGTTCATCTTGGATTTCTGTAGGGTTGGCTTCAACACCCATTTCAGCTTTTAGTGTGTGCTGAAACAGGTCAAACACATTCAACAACTCGTGGAAAATGAGGCTCTGGTCCAGGACTGCTGTAGCCACTGAGCAAGGAAAGGAGGCTTGTATATTAATGCCACAAGGACAGATGTAAAGCTGCCATTTGGTCACATTTGTCTGTGGTCAGACTTCCTATAATTTTTCCTCTGAAGGGCTTGCTTTCAATATTGCCAAGTGCTCACAGATCACGAGTCTATGCTACAGAGCAGTCATGAGATGCTAGAGCTCCCCTGCTTTCTGGCTTGTTGCATGTTGTTTTCTGCAGCTGTGAACCACGGAGAACTTCTTTGTTCTTTTGCAAAGCAAAAGAGTCTGTTCAGCCTCCTGTTTCCAATAGTACAGCCTCCTAAGGAAAAAATGCCAAATGCTGTGACACTCTGACAAGAAAATTCTCTTATTCTGGTGGAGTGGTAGAGGGACAGCCAAAAGAAAAGCTCTTTGAGGTGGGCATATAGTGCAGAGACCCTAAAACTTAGAGATGCATTTGGGAATATGTGCAAATGATTACTTTCAGTAAGGAATTGACTTCCTGTGGAAGAAGAAAATCAGCTCCTTTAGCCAGAAGCGAAGGCCTCTGGTGGCTCTTAGAGACGATAGGTCTTTGACCTGAAAGGGAGCACAGCTTCTTCCAACAGATCTGTCTCCTAATAAACCTGTGCTGGGATAGTCCATGGCTCTGAACATCAAAGACTAAAGCTCCTATCCAGATGCTGAGTGAAGGAAAAGCTCTTCTCTATGATTCAACCACCTCCTCCATCAACTTCAGGCCATACTAATTAATTAATCTATGGCAGGACACCTCCCTCCCTGCCTGCCTGTCCCATATAGCCCAAGTGTCATATACTTGTTTTCGTGTGTGCGAATATGCACAAATGCACACACAGACATACCTGAAGTAATTCATGTCTGTCATTAGACACAAATTATTGGGTTGAATTACTGTGTTTTTCGTGATTTCCAGAAAGAAGAATGACTGATGAAAAGATGAAATGTCATGAGCTCTTTTATTAAAGATAAGCGACCTAAGAAGTGCTGTCAGATTGGGTCAAGGACAGTAAAACAAGTGCCAACCGCAAGTGTCCCCTTCCTTTTGCTGGGCAGGTAAAGGGTGTCAAACTGTTCTTCTGAGGTGCTGAAGCAGCTCTGATTGCTTCTGAGGCCAACCATCCAGCCTCAGTGAGAGCTGCAGCCGAGCACTGGACTGAAAGCAGCTGGATTTGCCAGGCTGAGAGGCACTGTGCCACCCACCCACCTACTAACTGTAATTAGGAATGTTCCTTCTCACACATTTATGTCACGAGGTGAGGACTAAAAGCCTGTTAGGGGTATTTTTGTGTGGAGTGCTTCTTAGAATGGAAAGAGGCAGATTAGACTTTCAAGCACCCTTTGACAACAGCACTGAAGCTGAGGGTGCACTGAGGAATGCTAATACTGGAAAACTAGGAACATCTTGACTGTTAATTCTGCTGAAGTTAGCAGAGCAAAGCAAAAAAAAAAAAAAGGGTGGGGGTTTTTTTCATTTTCATAACCCCTGGCTTCATAAGTGTATCACCCTTCTTTATTGTCAGTTTGCTCAGAAAATCATTGCTGACATCTCACCTAAGGATTTATTATCATTCTAGTCAGGCTATCTTTCACTTATATTAAAGATTTCTTGGATTTTTACCAGCCTTAAATTATATTGAAAGTAGACAGATGAACATTTAAATTAAAAGGTTAATTGAAACAGAAATATTGCACTGGCACAGTTAATTTGTTTCAGTTTAAAAGTTTATTAGCTTAATTGAATATTTACAGAACCAAGAAAAAAAAGTTGTGCATGTATTTCCACAGACACAAAAGTAAATGTACTTGTATTCAAAAGGTAAATACCCACTAATAACCCTTAAAAATAATAGTCTGTAAGAGCATATTTCCAAAATAAGGAATGTTCTTCTGTAGCTAAACACCAATTGTTTTATGATTTTCTATCAGTCACCAGTTTCTTTTACAATTCTTTAGGATTTATGAGCACAATTAAGTCCTCAAAGGTGTCAAGAAAAAGAGCTTACGTTGTACAAATGCTTGGGGCAGGAAGCACTGGTAAGATCTTCTGCCTGACAGGAGATAACTACATGATTCTCTTGTCTTCTTTGTGGATTTTTTGAGACTGATCATCAAGATCCTCATGAGAAAGAGTTGTTAGAGAAATGTGTCTGCTTTTTCTTTTCTCTAATTGGAGAGGGGTCAGGAACTGCAGAAAAGGGAAAATGTGATCCTTTCCGGATTTCCTGGAAGAAACCATATTTCAGTTAGTTGGTTTTCCTAGGGTGCCTAATTTAGTAGCACGGTCAAACTGTGTTCCTAATCTAGGGGGCAAATGCAACAGCAATAGTAACACCAAAATTTAACTGATCAGACTTCATCTGTGTGAATACAAATGTGGTTTTTAGACAGAACAAGTGCTGCAATAATTTCCAAAATAAGGAATAAGACATGTTATTTGGAATATGTTTAAATATGAACAAGTGCTTTAATTGGATTATTTTAAAGAAGTTTATGTTTGAAAACATCTAAGCTTGATAAAAATGGTATTGTGTGATTTCCTACTCAAAGAAATGTTATGGCCCTAAATAGCAACACAAATGGATTCCCGCCCCCCCAGTATCTAATAGATGGACTATTTTAAATTCTACTTCATCCCCTGTATTAGTTTCCTGAGAGGATTTCCATCATCGGGCTTTAGGGAATACACTTAAGCACTGAGGTCTTGAAACTATGGTGATTTTTAATCTTCAGCAAGTATCCAATTAGACCTCATTGGCTTTATGGCATTCAGACTTCTCTTCACATCTTAGTAGGTAATTTTTTTCTTATAGCATCTGTCCCAGTCATACAGGTGGATATACTGGGACAGTATTATACCAAAACCACCGGTTTGTGACACGTGGGAAAGGGGCTTTCATCTCAGCACATGATTTTGTGAGTTTATACATCTTAGCAGCACTGCAGGATGGAAGACAGTTGGTCAAGACAGTCTTGGGCAGTGATGTGGATACAAAGGTCAGGATATGCCTCCTGTTTTGCTGGAAGTGTGGCCGTAGCAATCTTTAAAGAATATTATCCTACCCTGTAACTAACGGCATCAGTCCTGAGCATCTTAAATGTGCTGCTTCCTGTGGCTTGGGAAACAAAGCCTAGTCCTTTGGCCTCTAAGCAAAAGAGTTACTGTTTGATTATGATCATTTCCTGACAGCCATTCATTGTTTCCTGAGCAGTGCACACACAGCTCCCACGGCTGCGGCCATCCAGCAGGTGCCCAAATGCTTCTCTGGTGCACTGCTTCCAGCTGGTGTGTTGGTTATTAGTAGGCTGACCAAAAATACCTGTTGTTCTTGTTTAATTCCATAAGCCCACTGTGTTTGTTCTCTGTTAGAAATGTAACTGTTGACCTCTGAAAACTCTGTATGCAGAGGTACAATTCAGGGTCTTCCGTGGGCTTTGAAAATACTTCCAATATCTTAATGTGAAGGGTGCTGATAGGAACCCCAGTCTGCACATGCCTTGTATTTCCCTTCTCCTCTGGTATCCCCACTGCCTTCCCTTGTCTGTGTTGTCACTCCTGTCTCTCCCATCTTATTTCTGAAGTGGCCTTAAGTGCTTTTGTACTGCAGACTTGGAAATCCCTTCCCTGACTGCCAAGATAACCATGTTACAGGGGAACAATGGTGATCTCTTGAACGCTTAACAATGATCTTTGGAAAGGAGAATCTGTGGGTGAATGACAGAAAGCGACGATGGGGGATTGTGAGCACAGAGATGGGGCACTACCTGCTTATGAAAGAGGAAACCTCTTCTTACAGCTGCACCATTTGTAAGGTTATGAAACCAGCTCCTGCCCTGCCTTCTTTTTCATGTTGTTGCTGCACCTCAGTGCTGAGTCTCCTTTACAGAGTGAATTTATTACAGTGATGTATTAAATGCAGGAAAATGGAGTAATCCTGAACCATGATTAGTATCTAAAGAAGGAGTATGTTTTAAGCTAGTCATTAGTAGGGTTTTTTTTCTCCGAGTTGATAATATAAAAGTCTGTAAATCACATAAATAACCTAAAAGACTAAAAGCAGAATTAAATAATTATTCATTTTCGGTCAGGTTTTGGTTTTTAAGAACGTAAGTGTAATTATTCTGGCACAAGGGACCTTCTAATGGTTTTAAAGCAAACAGAGCTCGCTGCAACAGGAAACCTTGTGCCATCAAACCATCAAGCACACCCAGTTGAGAGAAGCAGTGAGGCAGATTCCCGTGAGCTGGAGTATCACCAGCTTAGGCTTGCAGTGGGTCTGGGAGGTTGCAGGCCTGGGGGATCTTCCTTGCAGGAGAGATTGTAACTCCACACACGTGGACTGTGTATGGCTAACAGTGAAGCATGTTCTTCGCAGGGATTTTTTTCAGGTCTGCTCTCTGCTCTCTCTCAGTTAAACAAGGAACTTATCTCGGCACATTTAACTGAGCTGCATGTGATTTTAAACTACTGAAATTGTGGGAGTCCTTTTGTTGTAAGGCAGAGAATGTATCAGGTAGGTGCAGAAATAGCTCTTGCAGTTCAGAAATGTATTTTGAATAGCAGAACATCCTAGGCCCTTAAGCTTTGGGTGAAGTTCGAAGAAATCCTTCCAGAAAGCCAATTCAGAGTGTAGGACAGGCCATTCTGTTCCCATTTGTCTTTCTAAAGCCTAGGAAATAAAAAGTTTTTTCAGCAGTCCACCAGTGCAATTAGTTTAGAAAATTTTCTTTGGTTTGGGTT
The DNA here is from genome assembly GCA_013397845.1 of Melanocharis versteri. NCBI lineage: Eukaryota > Metazoa > Chordata > Aves > Passeriformes > Melanocharitidae > Melanocharis > Melanocharis versteri. Next base: position 795,729 of record VZTG01009130.1, read on the forward strand.
TGACTTGGCAATGTAGAATCACAGAATCACTAGGTTGGAAGAGACCTTCAAGATCATCGAGTCCAACCCATACCCTAACCTCAACTAAACCATAGCATCAAGCACCACATCCAATCTACAGATCTGAAAATAGTGAGACAAGGAGCAGAGAGTGCTTTTGCTCCCTTTTACTAAGTTCACATAACTATATTTTGAGTTCTGACCAAAACCCAGATAATAAAAAGTCGTAAATAACATAAGGACAACATTGCAACAATCTCACCAGTTTGAAAAAAAAAAAAAGTATTACATTTTCTATTTAGCTGAAATGCCCTCTCCTTGTCCATAAACCTAAATTTTAAAGTGTATATTGTAATTTCTAACAGAAATAAAATACTGTGCATGGTGTATTTTAAATTGAGTGCTACCACATGAGAGAATATGCCTTCATAATGATGTTTCTGATCTTAAATTAACTGTCAAACCAGGGCATTTATATTGTGCAATTGTACCTGTTGGAAGGAGATAGTAAAAATCTGAAGCCCCATTCCAGTTTCTGAAGCTGATCTCTTAGGGAAGTAATACCGGGGCTTTAAGTACATTGTACCCAGGAAAATGGTAATCCATCTTCCCTTCCACTACGGCTGGGCAGGTGCGAACAGAAAGGTGCCAGCAGTGTGCTGGAGGCAGGACAGACCATGACTGGTCTCTAAAAACACCTGCAGGCCAAGAAGAGCTTTAGTTGTTACGCCCACGTTTTAAAACAACTTTCCCCCTCCCTTCTTTGATATATTGCATAAAGATAGACAATATTTTAAACCTTTCTCTTCTGGGAGTGTACCATGCAAACTCTATGTTTTTTGTTCCTCTTTTTTCTGTGTTCACTGTTGGCTAGTTACACTTTTCATGTCAAAATTCTGGACAGCTAAGGGATAGATTACTTTCATTGGAATCAGTGACTGAAATTATTACCTCAAGGTCATTAGGTCACTTCCCTATCTTTGTTAAAAGAGCATATTATTTTAAATCCAAAGTTATTAAAGTGGATAAAGATGTGGGAAAAATGAGCCGATTAAATGGTGTATACCGTCTCCATCAGTGACTGTTTCACATCTGCCACTCCAGGATGAGCCAGATCCTGTTGTTTGTGACAAATGCCACCTTTTTCACTGAGAAGCTCACAGTGACTAAAAAGCAGAAGTAATTGCTGATCCCCACATTGCCGTCATTCATCTCTTGTTGGCTGTTATTTCTGATGTTGCTGTTCTTTTGTCTTGGCTCACCCTTGATTTTTAATCTGATCACATTACAGTTTAACCTTGCAGCATTCTAATTTTAACACTGCAACACTACAAAATAAACAAACAGACAGACGAGACTGTTTTCAAAGGATTATGTTTATTTTCATTGCCCAGCTTGATCTTTTGGGACAGAATGAGAATTTTTCTTATGTGAAAGTGGACATCTAATGGACATCTTACAATATATCCAGAAATAGAAGTATCCTAAATCATAGGTTACCTTTGAAAACACAACATGTTACGGCTAAAATTAAACATAGGTAAAATCCTGGCAAAATTGACTTCATTGTAATTGAAGTAATTGCAAGCCTTTTCATTGATTTAAGTGGAACTGAGATTAAACTCTGTATTTCAAGAGAAGATTTTTTTTCCCTTGCAGACATAAGCACCCTTTCTATTCCCTTTTATTTTTTGCTGTCAATGTACCGTTGCTGGAGAAGAGCCACTCTAAAGTTCATGACCTGTAGGAAAGTTGGCATGCCAGCAGCGGTGAAGCATCAGTCACTGCAGGCCAAGCATGGCTGCAAACGTCAGCCGGTGCCTTTCGTCCACAAACAAGAGGGTATTTCACTTGACAGGGCTGCAGCAGAAAACTCCAGGTAGATTTCAACAGGCTTCAGTGCCCACTGTTAAGGGGAGAGATTTTAGACATGTTTACTGGGGCTTTGAGTTCCGCACAAGACATTTTCCATAAGACGTTGTGCAGGCTGCATTTGTGAAAGGATATTGTTGTAGCAGCTGGTGTTGGATATCAGCTCAAGGGAGTAAGTCTACAGCAAGCTAGGAGATAGCAATACTCCGAGTAAATGGCTTCTGACTTTTAGAAGTGTTTGTTTCTATGGAGAGATGCTAATTTTGCCCTTTGTCTCTGTGGCAGAAATTAGAGAAGTGTTACGTCTGTCGTGTCCCAGGTGTTGATGCTGAGGGAGATTACCTGGGGGCCTGCAAGGAATAGAGCAAGTACTATTCCATTTTACAATGCACATCTTCAAGGGAGAAGCAGGGGTTGTACCAGGATGCCATGTTTTCAAAATAAAATTCACAGTGTTTGTTCCAGACAAGAGAGATGCACCACAATATTTTGCTCCAGGACTCATGGTAACTTTAGCTATGAGCCGTCAAATGCAAATCTAAGTGCCTGCTCTTCCATCATTCAGGCAGCTTTGTCTCAGCTTCTGAAGAAACCTAAGCCCTTTCTTTTAAAGAACTAACATTTACTTTCCCATTCAATTACATACCTGGAATATAAGAGAATTGTTTACAGAGGGAAAAAAAAACCCAAGGAAAAAAAGACATTTTTCTTTTTTAAAGTCACCCTGTAAAAAGGATGAAATGTATACATTAAGGTCCCTTTCTTCCCAAATCTGTACTTTCCCCCCATAAATATCAGCATAAATTGATACATATACTGGAGTTTGTGTTTGATGCTTCGTGACTTCAGGAACAAGTAAAATACCTTTGTACCAGGTCAAAGATGGTCCAGATGCTGTATTTTGCCTGGAAGGACAGAAAACCTGTATAGAAATCTTTTTCATGCATAGAAGGAGAGAAGAAAAGATTATTCTGAGTAGGTGTTGCCTGTGGGAAGCTTAAGAAGTTTAATTTTAAAAGGTTTTCTATCCCATAAACATTCAGGTGTTGCCTATTTTGCAGTCAGTGTTTGTAATACTAGGGAAACAGATCTAAAACAAACACGTTTTTTGTCCTGATGTAACAAAATGTGTGCAGATGTGATCACTGTTTATTTGGTGTGCACGAGGAGAAAGAATGGGAGCATCTTTCCTTTGGACATTTGAGAGAGTACTGCATTCATTGTTTTTCTAATCCTTTGCCATGTCAAGGACTGAGCAGTCAGGACAAAGATTATGTGATGTGTCATTTTGATCCTAGCAAATACAGTATTCAAGTCGGATACGGTGCCGATTTTTTAAAAATGTTTGTACCTGGCTTTTGTGTTGAGATTTCAGAGGTGAACAGAAAGCATTCACATGCGAAGTGTTGGATTTTCTGCTCCGTATTCTTCCTCTTCAGAGTAGCTCACCTAAAACTGTTCCAGTATCTGAGTTTTTGGTAGTGTTCAGGAATTCAGCTGATGTCACAAACTGTTGCTGACAGATCAACTTCTAGGGGCTTAAAAATGTTGATTCTCCAACTCTTTTAAGTGCATTCATTTATCATTTTTATGTGTATGTATTTTTACAGTTTTATAAATATATAATCTTTAAAACTTGCAGGCTTTTTGAGGTTTTCTAATGTCCCCCTCAAGAGAGCAACACTATTTCAGTCAGAAAAATTTCAGCAGATCACTCTGAAATGATCTGATGAAGTTATTTATGTCTCAGTCTTGAGTATGTTTCTTACATAGCTAGCATGATTATCAAAAAAGCAAGATCCTAGATGAAACTAAAGTTTGAAGGGATCCTGTTATTGTTTCTTTCCCCCCTCATTATTTTGACCTGTTTAATGCTGCCAGGTTATTTATAGCTACGTGACTGCTGTGTTAAAACCTCTGCAGGCTGACTGACTCTATCAGAAACTGCATTTTGGAAAGAATTCCAGGGTTTCTGCTATGTGGAGTAGGATCGGCATCCTGGCTTCTCATGGACCCTTTGGGGCTTCTGCTGGTGTGGCCAGTTCATAGGACTAACTACAAATGCTACCTACAGAAGTGCCACCCTGTAAAGCTTTTCTGCCTCTCCCAAATCTCTGTGATACTGTGCAGTAGAGGGTACAGCCTTAAATAGTGAGGATAGTAGTGAGGAATGACTGGCACTTGATACAAACAAACCTCCTGGTGCTGGAGGTTGCCATTGGAAGTCCTTTCAGTGTTTCTCCTCAACTGCAGAATAAAGAGGTGTATGCAAGGGACCCTACCAAAAGGCCTTTGCCAAGTTTTTCAACACTCTGCAGCAAAGGTGTTTGTGTTCTCTAGCTGCTCTGAAAGTAGGATTGAGTGGCAAAATGGTAAATGAAAAAAAATTTTTTAAGCAACTGGGAAAAACCTGCCTCTCTGACTCTTTCGAGTCCCCTTTTCCATTTGTGTTGTAAAACACACTTTCACAGGATTGCTTAAAACCAAGCCTGCAGCTAAATATTTACCCAATGGATTTGTTAAATCTGTTTCAGTGCCTCTGGAAATGAATTCACACCTCTAATTCCTAAGTACCCTTTGCCGCTGGGCATCTGTAGTGAAATGCAGGTATTAGAAGAGCTGAAATCAGTTGAGATAACTGATAACCTGAGTCAATAAGCAATGGATTGAGAAGACAGAATGATCTTTTGTCTCTCTGGGGTTTGGAAATGGAAATTTTTGAGCTGAAAAGCAGTTGTTCAGATAATGCTTGAAAAGTATTTTCCGGGCCTGTTGTCAGCCTTCCTGCATCAGTTAAGTACCAGCTAATTTCATCCAAAAATACTGTCCACCAGCACTTCTTCTTGGAGCAGATGAAGAACACCTGAGGAGGCAGTTGTGTGTAAAGGCTTTGCCGGCCCCCTTTTCTAAGGGAGGGGCAGCTTCCTAACAACTCTAACTCTGCTCATAGTCAGCTTGTATCTTTAATGCACTTCACTGTTGTGTAGGGTGCTATTGTCATGTCAGTCACAGGTGATAGGGGAGTTTGCCAATTCTTCTGTATTTTTTCATGTGTCAGCCTTTGGCATCTCTTTAACGCAAGGGAGGTCTGAGCCCAGTGCCCAAAATCCAGCTGCCTGGTTTGCTGCCTTCCTTTGCTCGCTGTTTAACACTCACAGGACTAAGGCAAGAAGCAAAGTGGGTAAGCTGTCACTTAGCACTCTGCTGTGGGACATTGCAACTCCGTGATCTAACATGGGGGAACTCTGAGAAATCACAAGTCAGTAGAGGCAAATGGATGGTTTGGGAGAGAAGGGACGAAACAAAGGTAATAGTGAAGGCAGAAAGAGCAATGGGGGAGTGGGATGTAGCTGCTGAAATAGTCTGTTTTGAACATTCTGTGTTTAAGAAACTAAATTATGAAATATGTAGGAGGAAAAAAACCATATCCACAAGTGAGGAATGCAAGATGAGCCTCTGCTGATAGAAGTCTACTACATGCTATTTTATACCATTGAGATTCTCATCCAGAAATACGTCTGGAAGGTCTCCATTTCACCTCATTGAAAATAGCATTGGGCCTGCAATGTATGTTTCAAAGGATTTATTGGGATGGTTTTAAAAGCCACAGACTGTAGGGCATTCACCATATCTCTTGAGATACTGTCTACAGCCTCATACATCTTTCACTTCAGAGTTCCCCTGTTGAGATCAGACGTTTTCTGTGTTTAAATATTATTCCTGTTATTCCTAATTAAACCCTGTATATCACACCTTATAATTCTCTCCTCAATGTGAACAGCAGATAGCTGTTTTATTCCCAGCTCACCAGCATTTAACAAAACTGCATAGATTTGATGTTATTCTCTTCCCAGAAATCAGACTCTCCGGTCTCAATCCTCTGAGTGTTTTGCCATCTCTCTGCCTCTCTCCTTCCACTCTGTCAATGGCTTCCAGACAACTTGGTGCCTAAACTAGAATGTAATAGTTGAGTGTAGTTGAACCAGAGCCAAACAGAAGGAGAAGGTCTCTTGCTTCCTAGTCTGATGTGATGCGTTCGATAAGGCAGACCAAAAATACACTCTACTGCTTTCTTGTCAGAATACCCAGAAGAATATTAGACATGGTCTCAGAATTAAGCAAATGACACCTGAGGTGCGAATGTACTTATTATTGTTTGCAAATATCATTAACCAGCTTAGCTCAAATCTGCTTATTACCAACTCAAACACCTTCAATTTAGATGCCTCTGGACCAATCTAAGGATTGTCTCCACTTATCAACAGGGTCGAATTGGCCATAGTTTTGTCCAGGCAGTGGTGTGGCACTTGTAACTCACACGGATTTCTCCTTGGAGCCAGTTTCTGTTGCTCTCTGGAGTAGGCTGGTGGCCACTCTGACGGCAGTGGTTCGGCGTGCGGCTGGAGCATCACTCAGGAGAGCTGGCTGCTGGCTCAGAGAATGGCTGGTTGTACATGAGGCCTCTGGGGGTGGAGGGAGCTGTAATTGCCCAGGGAAGTTGTTCCTGTGGCAGTGAATTCAAGTCCGTTTTCCTTGTCAAAATCCAGGCCTATAGACATTAATGCTCTCTGCAAGGATTCATGTAGTGCTCTTGCTTTTGTGGCCTAATTGAAGTGCCCCTACAGCAGCCATGGATGCCTGGCCACTGGGCTGCTGTGGTACATGGCTGTGTGTGGTCAGTGCTTCATACTGACAGCGTCTGTAAAGTGTTTTATCTGCTCAGAACCAACACATTTCACATAAAAATTGGCTTGTAACAGTTTGCATTGGTATTCTCTATCCAAGGATATATTGTGTCTTGCTGCCAGAGGCCTTAGTGCCCCATGCTTTTCTGTAGGATGTCTCTGTGCCTTCACATTGACCACCCCTTCCTCTTCTCCTGCCAGCTGTGAGGCCTTCTCATAGCTGATGGCTGTTGAGTTTTGGTGACTGGTCTTTGTGAAATAATGCTTTAAGTGTGGTGGATCTTGGGAACGGCACCTTTACAGCTCGAAGTTCAGTGACTGAGTTTCTCCCTGGAGTGCTTCTAGGAGGTGCTCTCCTAGAGGTGCTGTGTTGTGTTAGAAGGAAAATGAGATCTTTTCAAAGGAAGGACGTGTTGAAAAATTAGTTTGAGGACATTTAGTCTTTGAGGGAATGTGACATACAGACATAAAGTGCTGTGTGACAGTGTCTTGCCTGTTTTGGCACCTCTTATTTCCTGTTGTTAATGATACAAATGTCATCTTTCCACAAAAGTTGATGCATTGTGTGCATCCTAGAGCAATGCTTGTGTAGGAGTGTGTCTTGACTGCCCTTAGATGAGTGTTTCTAAGAAGTGATCTACTTCATTTTACATGAAGAAAAATCTTTAAACAACTATTCGGGGATTTCAAAGCACATCAGGATTCTTTGCAGCCATAAGTGCCAGCCTGCTTAGATGTGCTTCTTCTGGGCTTTCATGTGCTCCCCTTGGCTTTCTTCACATTCCCTTCTTGCCGTGGGAGAGGTAAATTCAGGGCACTGAAATTTCTCCAGACAAGAGTGTGCTTACAAGCCCATTTCTAGTAGCTGAAATGTTTATGCGGCATTGGAGGGATTTTTATAATCTAAATGTTCTTTTGCAATATAATTAATACTGTTTTGTTGAAAATGTTCCTCCTCAAGCATATACAACACTAAGTCAAATTTAGCAGGATCCAGCCATTATCTGTGTTAGAGGTAATGTGCATTATCTGAGAGGAGAGACCCAGAAGAGCGAATCACATGTAGCAGCCCGTTTCTGTTGTGTCCATTTACCAGCATCACCAGCAATTATCTTTGAATTCAATATTTCAAGCATTAGGTTTCTGTTCTGACTTAGTATATGAGACTATTTGCTACATAATTATATTCTATTTCATTTTCTTCTGTATGCTATTGTAATAATGATATTGCCTAATAAAATAATGTCAGATTTTAATTAGGTTAGAAGTAATTTGTTATATTAGGTTTTTTATTTGAGAAAATAAACTAGCTGATAGTGCATATCAAGCTGTCTATTTTTTTTTTGTTTGCATTTGCTTTCATTTCCTGTCATCCTTTACCTGTTGAAATAAGGGTGGGAGTTTTTCTTGAATTAAGTTTTTACGGCCCTCCACAGCCTTTAGTCTAACATATTGATGTTCTAGTGAGGACATAAGATGCTTAACTTGCTATTTATTAAAAGGATAGTTTTGCAAAAATTTCTGCTCCTAGTTAATAGCTGCACCTTTTTAATCACTGAAGTAAATTATCTAGACTAATGTGAAAGGGTATGATAATACTGTATGTGAGTACTCCAGCAAAAGGAGGCTTAAATTTGCTGGGAGGCAAAGACAGAATACATTTGCATCAAAGACAGTTTTGGAAAAGAAAGGCTTATGCTAGCTGCTGTGGTGGGATACTTTAGGAATAACCAGTAATGTAGGAACTGGCATAAGGTGTAGTGCTCTTCGTAATTTACTTTTATAAGAGTGTCATGAATAGCATCTCAACATACATCCAAATAATGAAGAGAAGAATGAAGGGGTTAAAGATTCTTCTGTTTCTTAACGCCTTTCTCTTTAATACTTTAATTCCTTTTGCTTCCAAAGTGACCTCAGTACTCTGTAAACTTCCACATCACATGCAGAGGAGCTATGTTCTCTGTTACGTGACTAAAGCTTATCTTCATTGGGAGATACTCTGACTCCTCCTTGAAGTGCCATTTCCAAGTACATTCCCTTTTATGTAACCTGCTGTTTGTAGGCTGCCCTTTTTTGTTTGACATTTATTAAGAACTAAATAGAAAACCTTTGAGCCCAGTTCAGCAGCCCATTCCTCTTCAGCTAAGTGTGGTAATCACAATGGAATTCAAGCATATGCTTTGGGTTCAGTGTGTTTGTAAAGGTTCTGCAGGATAAGGACACATTAAAGAAAGCTTTTGTTGAACTGGAGCCCATCTGACTTTGCCTTTTCTATGAATTCATCATTAGAAGACTCAGAAATCATTGTATTGACCTGTAGTTTCTTGTCATTTAAGTTTTATATAAATTTAGACATCTCATTGCTGGTTTTTTCTGCTGATTCTTCTGTTATCACGTGGTACTGCCAGCCTACCTGTTCTGTTTCTGCTGTGATTAATGACTGTATTGCTGTACTGCTTGTGTGGTTATTCATGGGTAAGCAGGCCAGCAGTTATGGGACAAGAATGTACAGACCCTGATTTCAATCATTCTGGCTTTGGGAGAGTTAGTATCTTAACTGAGTATCTTGAGGATTGAACTTTATTTTTACTAAGGCTGCCTAGTGAAATCATTTTAACAATGTATGTGGAACTTCTTTTTCCACCACAAAATTGCAGAGATAGAGGTGTGACCTTCAATGAGATCTGGTGCTTCAAAACCAAATTAAAGTTAATAAGTTGACATCTGCTTTTAAAGCTTTGTCATTTGAATGTTGTATCCCTCTTACCCAAGTCATCAGGCCACTCACAGAAGGGATATGGCCAGGTAAAAAAGATAAAATCTTACATTTCCTTATGCCCTGACAGCAGCTAATTGCTAAAAATGCCTTCTTCAGATATTAATTAGATCAGCCTGAAGGCTGCTCCTACTTGCATTAAGAATCTGATTTCTCTCTGCGTGAGATTCATACAGACTCAGTAATCAAAGCTTTCTTTGTCTCAGAAGGTATATACTTAACCCAGATATGCTCCTAAATGCCTTAATTCCCATCCTAGTGCCATTCTTCTGTCCTAGTACCCGCTCTCACTTAGCTTCAAGACAAATTAAAAGCTACCACTATGAAAGAGATATGTGAACAATTTCATCAGTGCCTCATCATTCTTTCATTTGTAATTTATTTTCTACCTTTCTGGCAAATAGATCTGGAGAGACTTGAAATTCCATGGGATTGTTTTTAAAGATTCTTTTTTTTAGCTGTGTTGTTTAGATATAGTTCAGACTTTCTTTTCTATAAATCTATTTGTTTTAACATTTCAGAAAATTGAAAAGTGAAAGAACCCAAAGGCATCTGTTTCGGGCATAAAGATAAAAAAGCTTAAATACTTCTAGGTTGTCAGTTGTATAACGGAAAACTCCTAGCTGATAAGATTTTTTCAGCTTCTCTGGATCAGTGGCTGTTGCATTAATTGTTTGGGTGCCAAAACTTTTCATCAGGTAAGGTTACAAAAGCCATTAGCCGTTCTGTTAACTAATTTGTTTGACTACTCACAATACTTCATTTTAGTGAGATTTTCCTAGTACATTCAAAGGACCTCAGTAATTCCAACTGCCTAGGAATGCATTTTCTCCTGCAGCTACCACTTGGTTTATTTAATTGGTTTTGTAATTCTGAGGACATGAAAGTACCTACTGTCCTACAGCAAATAATCATCAAATCTGTATTTACAAAAACTGACAACTTGTGTTATTAAAATTGGCAGAAGCCAAGAAATGCTTCCTAACACAATTGTATCACTGACAGTGTACTCTCAAATGAATTTGGGTTTAATTATGGCAGCACAAGAAGAACTGAAAGAACCCTTTGACTAAGTAGGACTTTAATTATATTTGAAATCCTGCAACCTCCTTTTTGCCTCTACAATGGCAAATAAAAATGATGGAGGACCAGACTACCATAGTATAAGAGTATCAATTAAATGCTTCCTGTGATAAAGTCCTTATAATTTTTTATCCCTTGAGTGTCATTGCAGTTTTCGCTATGAATTATGCCTTCTCTAACCAACTGAAAGAAGTAGAACTGCAAATTTGACTGTTCAAAGTTCATCAGTTCTTTATTGATCTTGGCTTTTAGAAAAATAGTTTTAAAAAAACATATTTTGAAGGGAAAACTACCATTTCAGTGAAATCCAGCCCCAAAATGAGTTCATGGGAAAACTCCATAAGAATATTCACACATCAGACAAATCAGATTTGGTATTGCATATCGTCAGCTTTTGTGTCTGAGTTGTGGGGGCTTCTTTTCCTGGAATGTGTTTTGAGTGTAACAAAAAAGAAATTACTGTTAGTGGAGCTTATTTCTGACTACCCCCTAGCTGAACTAAGGCTCTGAAATGTCGTATTTAAAGGAAATCGGCGTCTTCTGTATTGTTTTAAAATATTTAATAGAATTTAGACAAAATATAATTTTTTAATCACATGTGAATAGAACTTTGAAACGCTGCATTTAAATCTGTAGCAGTTAGCTGGAATCAACCCCTAATGTTTATTAGAAGTGATGGCAGTGAAGCACTGGAGAAAAGTTTTTTGGAGGTGACCAAAATTTTTTTATTGGATAATCTTATGTTCTCAAAAGATGAAAACATATTTAAAGCACTGAACATTAGCTTTCTTTTCATATTTCATCCAATAGAGTAGTTTCTTGTAGTGTCAGGAAAGCTGACTCAAAAAGAGCATGGCTAGAAAAATTTATCTAAGCAATGCCTGTAAGACAGCTTTTTAAAGTTTCATATGTATATTTTAAGTGTCAAGTACTCATTTTCTTAAATGTCTTTCATGTCTGGAGTAGTAAGATTCTCTAAGAGAAGTTCTTCATGTTGCAGAGATACAAGTACCCATGAAAAGAAGAAAAATAAGGATTTTGGTAAATATTTTGGCCTCGTTAGTAACATTTCGAATTCCTAAAGTTGATAATGCCTTGTGCACATGGAAACCAACTGATGGTTCCATTGTCATGCTATCCTCTGGTAAAGTGAGGATTCCATACAGTATTAAGTATGAAATTACTCTGTTTTGACTCTCGTGTTTTCTGTCTCAAAATTTTGCCTTTTTTTTTTTAAGTGATTAATCCCTTCGCACTTGTTTTTTAGACCTGAGAGATAAGATTTGCATAGCATTCAAACTTCCTTGGAGACTGGGCATTATGGAAATGAGTTGCAGTGGGTGCCTTATTAGGCATTTTTGACAGTTTCCCACTAAGGATACAAAACTCCCAAAAGGGGAGCTAATGAAAAATATGTTGGAAAATTCTTTCTTAAAAACAAAAACACATTTCACTAAAGGAATAAATCACGACAGAATTTCAACTTTTTTGGTGGTATTAAAATTGAAAAATACAACAAAAATGAGAAGAGTCAGACTTGCTAAGACTCATGTTGGAGATGAACTTAGCAACAGCTTTTGTTTTCTTCCTTCGCTGTAAAAATCTCATCTAGATAAAATACAAGCACGCTTTGTAAGTGCAATGCAATTATAGCTAGCCTCAGGAAAGAGCATTGACCAATTTTATTACAGTGCCAAAGATTAGTCCTGGAATGTAAAGCTGAGAGAGGCCTATTAGGGACTTGCTTCATTAGAACATGTGGAACAAGACATTCATAAGGCACCAATAAATCCATTAAGGGGAAGAAGGCTCTGAAATGGCCCTTCAGGATTTTTATTATTAACTACAAGGATTGCTGAGGTTGGTGATGTTAAAAATATGGTTTTAGCTAGCACTCTACTGTCCCTTTTAACTCACTGTTCTCCAGTCCAAATTCACTTTGAAATAAACAGCTGTAACTGTTCTAGTTAGCTGAGCAGAACCTACCTAACACGGCTGAATTTGGAGAAAACAGGGGAAAATAAAAGATCAGTGGAAAATCTCCTCTCTCACATTGCCATGAATCCTGCATGAACAGAATCCTAGATGTTGACTACAGCTTTTAAGTTCCCCATAAAGTCACTATTAGATAGACCCTAGCAGGCTCTTTCATTTTCATAAATCTAAATTTCTGATGCTAGTAAATCCTGAAAAGAAACAGCAGTTTGTTATGTATGGAGGGCATTTTGAAAAAACTGTCCCAAGCAATGGCAGACAAGAAGCCTGTGCTGCTGAAAAATGGTACTGTTGTCTACTCAAAACTGGGTTTAAATATTGACCAGCTGCATAGAAAATAGCATCAGATTTGTCAACAGTATGAAAAATAGCCACTGAGAAGCCATTTCTCTGCATCCTAATGCTTCTAATTCCCAGAGATACCAAAGTGAATATCTTTTCATGGAAGAAAAAATAGCTTCTATATCAGGAGTTTGAGATTTCCTCACTAGGGAAATACAGACTCCTCAGATAAAGGATGCTTGATCCTGGTTGATATTTTCTACCAAATGGTGGTACTGTTTCCAAAAGTGATTTCAAGATACTCACTGTTGGGTTTACCAGTCTTGTGGGGCAAAATTTCTGGCAAGAAGTTGTATCCCAAAACACTCCCAAGAGCTTCAGAGCCCCAGCACGCTCAGCTGGACAAGACTGGGGCTCAGAGAAGTGCTTCTCTTTTTCTTCTGTGCCTGCTTCAACAGAAAAACAACTTTTATCCAGCCTGAAAGACTGTCAGAAGCGTCACTGGCCGGGATTCGGAGCCTCTTTTTTCAAACGCCCAGCTGCGTCACAACCTTCACATGGGGCTTGATAAATTTTTCATGCCAGAATTAATCAATTTCAGTGGGCAGTTTTCCGCACTGGCATGTATCCTGCCTCCCTGGGGCACTTCATCTGTCACAGACAAACGGGATGGGGGTTTGTGGAAGTGCTAGTGGGGTAGCTCTTCTCAGACACATCAAATCGGGTATGCACGTGTCAGATCAGGAATTTTTGGGTCTCCTGGGACATGTGTGGGGCTTTCCAGAGGGGAATGCCTTCTCTAGGCTTCTTTTGATGGTGTGGAGGTGTAACACCAGCTGGTAACTAAGTCTGTACTAGTTTGAAAGCAAACCAGTGAGAGATTCCAAGTCAGAAATACAGTTTAATGGGAAAAATAAAATAAATGCAATAGTACAAAAAGACCCACTGATAGAGTCAGAATACAACCTGACACCCTGTCGGTCAGGGTGTTGGTAGCAATCAGATTTAAATGGTGGCTGCAGTCCCCCTGAAGTGATGGTTCTGTTGAAGCAGTGATCCTGTAGAAGAGTCTGGTCTTCCTCTGAAGGTCCAGTGGTGGTGTAGAAGGGTCTGGTCTTCCTCTAAGAATCCAGTAGAAAAAGGCTACTTGTGGTGTTTGAAATCTCAGATTATGTCAAGGATGGAATGCTTGGTTCCTCCCTCTGGGTGGAGCATCCCACAATGGGATGATGTAGTTTTATCAGTCATGAGGTGAGACCCTGATGGCTCATTAACAGAAGATATCCCCCTGGAGGGAGGATGGGTCATGGGAGAGAGAAACAACACTGCCCCGCCTGGTTCTAACACCTTATGAAGATGGTGATAGAATACGTACTTTTGGGCACATCTTACATTGTAACCTAGGACAAAGTCACGTGCAACTGCTTGCTTATTGCACCGCCAGTCCCACCCCCAGTGGTAGGGAGAATCAGGGAAAAAAAAGTGAAACTCGTGGATTGAGATACAAACAATAATTGAAACAAAGCAAATAATAATAATAATAACAACAACAATAATAGTGAGACAGAGAGAGGTAATAATAATGAGACAGAGAAAGGAATACAACCCAAGATAAATAGGTGATGCCCAATACAATTGCTCACCACCCACTGACCGATGCCCAGCCCATCTTCTGAGGAGGGATTGGCACCTTGCAGCCAATTGCCTCCAGTTTATATAGTAGGCATGATGCTCTGTGGTGTGGAATATCCCTTTGGCCTGTTCCAGTCAGCTGTCCTGGCCGTGCTCCCTTCCAGTCATTTGTGCACCTGCTCACTGGCAGAGCCTGGGAAACTGAAAAGTCCTTGACTTAGGGTGAGCACTACTTAGCAACAGCTAAAACATCAGTGTGTTATCAACATATTCTCAGACTGAAGCCAAAACACAGCACTGTACCAGCTACTAGGAATAAAATTAACTCTATTCTGGCCTAAACCAGGACAGACTGTTTTTTTTGAAACTAATGATTTAAATGTAGTATGCATTCCTTTTTTCATGCACAGACATAGCTCAAGAAATGGAAATGTAATGAAAATATACTATTTGTGAAAATAATTACATATAGTAGGGGTTACTAAAATACATTATTTACCCTATAAATACTAAGACAAGAAAAACACTTATTTGTGATAGAGATTATTGCAGTGCTCATAATCCAAGCAGCACAACAGGAAAGGAAAGATAAATGAGGCATTTAGTTCTCACCTTATGCATATTATATGATATTCCCACCCACATTTTATAAACCAGAAAAGTATATTAAAAAATAGACCAATTATGTTTCTGATACATGATAAGCATGAAGATGAAATTGTAGTCAAAATAGTTGCAGTCCAACTATATTCTTTGTTTATTTATTCTTTTCTTTCTAGCACTACTAGTGTCATAAAAGTTTTCAGCTTGAAACATGGGTAAAAATGAAACATTCAAAGTATCTTTTTCAGGGGCTGAAAACCTCATGCTTGGAATGTTTTCTGCTTTGGAATGTCTGTAATATATTGAAGCCTTAATACCATGCTAATTGGTACCTTACTAATTAGCTTGTGACTAGAATTTTAATTAGATGCACAATAGGTGTTCTCCTTACCTGCAGTGGAGGAGCTATTTCCTAGGAAGAAAAGTGAATAGAAGAAGATAGGCAAAGGAACCCATAGAAGACAAATATAATCTAATCCCCACTATGAGAAATGCATACATTAATTAATATTTTTCAAAATTCTGTCTCTGGAAGTTTATTCTGTTTAGTAAAGCACATTAAAGTTTGCTTTGTGATTTGCTATTCTCCCATGTAGAACAAATTGTACTTTTTTTTCTGTGACATGACGTGTGCTGTGAGCAAAATGAGAAATACTGGAACACGACTATAGTCAATTAGCTCAGGGCCAGCCCCAGGGGCTGAGGTGAACAAATCATGGGCTCAAAGCAGGAGTCTGTAATCTGAGTTGAAGAGTAGAGCTGTGTACCTGTGAGCTGGATCACAGGGAACAAGGCTGAAAAGGGAGATGCCCAGCACCTTGACAGTGGCATTAGTTGAGCCTGGGCTGTAGAACATTCTGGAGTTAAAAATGCATATGAAAAGTTTTCAGGACACAGTTGAGTGAATTCCTGTCAATGGTGACTCAGAAGTACCAATACTTTGGTAGATGAGCATCATCTGTCACTTTTCTTCTATCAGGAAAAGATAGGAAAGAGGGATAGAATGTATCCGTCTGAAAATATTGCCACCACTGATGTTCTCATTAGCTTAATGGCATATATCCTGTTACAGAGAATTTTAGGATTGTCATTTGGGGTGAAGGCTGTTTTAAAATCTGCAAAATATCTAGTGCAAGAAGAGTCCTAAAAACATAAATATGAAGTTCTTTCCTTCTCCAAGGAAGCCTGAGTTGTGTGTTTATAAATATAAAGTTATTTGTCAGGCCTGGTAATCCCCATAAGCCCCAGCAGTGAAAAGGGTGATTCAATTTCAGAAGATAATGGGACATTCTGAAAAGTGATGATCAGGTCCAGGGAATATTTTTATATGAGGAGGTATAAACAGTAAAAGTAAAGGGAGGATGAATTGCAGAAAACAGAAAACCAGTAAAAGAATTATTATTTTTCCCTCCACTAAAGGGACATTTTCAGAACAGGCTTTCTGAAGGAAGTAGAAAACATAGTGTACAATTTGCGTGATCTACAAAATACTTTTTGTTACTTAATTTTGACTGGGAAAATTCTTTTGCGTGATGAGTTAAGGTCACAGGTGAGCCACATTCCATGCTCTGCAAGATATTTAAAAGCAATAGCTAAGGATTATTTTTCTCCAGGTCGCAGTATGAGGGAAGTGAGAACAAAGTTGCACTCCTTATGTTTTCAATAAAATTTGTGGCAATCACTCTGAGACCAGTAATTACTTCACAAATGTTAGAGAACACTGGTGGAATCAAAACGGCAAATTATTAACTGGAGAAAAATCTGTAAGACTTAAGTACTTGTCAGTTGTGTCAAGAAGTGGAAGATGATGTCATCCTTGTGCCAAAATGAAATTAACACAATCTCAGTCAAATAACACAAGTAATATGTGGTCTGAAAACAAGTTGCACATTTTTTTATGGAATAATGCTGAATATAGGAGAAGTCAGAGAAAATTATGATGGCCTCTAACCAACTCTACAAGCAATAAATATTGATCAAAAATTGTGTTTGCTCTGAAGTGTTCGCTCAACTGCCCTGCCTAGTAAAAGATGCTATCTTTTCAAAGGGCTTTGTTAACCCACCTGTCCTATGAGGTCTGGTCATTTCGCATGGCAATTTTGTCTCCTACTATGAGTTTCATTAGAAACACAAAGGAGTAGGGATCTCAAGCCATGGTTAGTGGAATTATATTGCTTTTAATCTTTTATGGGCAGAGATTTAGGCTGATTCCTGTAGAAAAGATTACTTCTCACTGTCTAATTAGGATGCTGGTTGGGTCTGGCGTCTCTTGAGGTATCTCATTTTGCAGGCAGGTTTGAGTCTTCCCTGACACCTCCAAGCTAGCGAGACACCAGCTACCTCCAGATCAGAGGCTGGGTGACCACTTCTGTGAAGCACCATACTGAGAGCTGTTATCTCTGCAGAAAGGGAGGATACATTAGGTCAGACTTGATGCCATGCTACACACATCCCTATCACTCCCAGACAAATGAGAGCATGAGGGTGAACTTGAATATCCCTGCAAAGAGACTGCATCCATACCCTTTGGCCACTTCCTAGGGGGACTGCTGCTCACATCACAAAATGTCCACCACAGATAGCACTTTAGCAGAGTCTTTATCAGTATTCTGAGAATTGAATAGGCTATTTGGAAAAGGCAATTATAGAGTACCACCACTTCATTTGAACAGTGCATTTTGAAAGGGAAAAAAAAACCCCACACAACAAAACACCTCTTAGGTGATTGCCTTTCTGTCTTTGAGAAATAGAAGGAAACTAGTTTTCTATCTTGAGTTCTTTGGTAATGGTAGACTTCAGCATCCAGTACTTTTATCCTTCTTGTTGTATGCCTGTGGAGGTTTGCTATGGGATACAGTGCAATATTTTTGATTGCAGGCTTCTACAGAACATCTCCTTTATGACCTAGGTAGTCTGATGTTATTTTACACAGTCTAGTTGACAGGAGGATGTAGATTAAAATGCAGGTCAGAAGCCCTAACCAGACTTGGCAGGCAGGAAAGGATATTGGTTCGACAGGGTAATTACCCATAGGAAGTGGTGATGCTGACACTAGTTTTAATTTTTTGAGTGCTGCTAAAGATGTTTATCTTCACTCTGAAGGCTTTAGTCTTTTATGGTTTGAATGCTGGCTGTGAGAGAAGCTGTTGTTTTTCTCTATGCTCTATCCAGCAGTAGTGCTCTTCAAAATATTTGAAAGATTTTTTCATCTGAAAACAGAAGGAAAATATATTCTTACTTGTGAGCCTTTTGAAACTCATTTAATCAGAGATATACTGTCCTGAATTTGAATAAATATTGGGAGAACGTGTGCTTGGGTAAATAGCATGTATTACATTATGGAGTAGAGATTTAGTTGCTGTTGTTTGGGGTTTTTTTGTCTCATCCAAATAGAATTGTCCAGAACATAGTTTTCGAGACTATAAAATAATATCCGAATCTTTTATGATTT
Organism: Melanocharis versteri; assembly: GCA_013397845.1. Classification (NCBI taxonomy): domain Eukaryota; kingdom Metazoa; phylum Chordata; class Aves; order Passeriformes; family Melanocharitidae; genus Melanocharis; species Melanocharis versteri. The sequence goes on from VZTG01009130.1 coordinate 814,108, forward strand.
CTTCTGTCTTACATAATTTAAACTGAGGATTCCTTATTTAAGAAAAGCTAAAATGAATTTCAGAGCTTGTGTTATGTAAGCCAGTTAGTTACATCAAGCAGAAAAACTGAACACTGCCTTTGGGAGAGAGGGGCGGGAGGGGGAACAAATGCTTGAAAGCAGATTCCAGGGAATGGAGGACAGTTTGGGGACCAGGTTCTCCACAAACCACGCCACACAGAGGCTGGCAAAAGGCATCAGACACACGTGGAGCACCAGTCAACCTCAAAGGTTCTTCGGGATCAATTCGGGATGCTTATGTACGTATGTTCAGTCTGGGAATAATGCTTAATGTTTTCACATGATTTTGTCTTACAGAATGATTGAAGATTGTGGGAAAAGAGGAAATACCATGGCAGAAAGAAGGCAGCTGTTTGCAGAAATGCGTAAGTACTTCCTGGAAATGTTTTGCTGTGATAGACCAAGCCAGTTGCTATGCAATGTCAGTAAAATTTATGCAAGCTTTCCACCTCAAATCTCCGTTGCACGAATGAATATCATGAGACCAAAACCGCACAAAAATGGGCTGATTTGACCAAAGCAGGAAAAAGGAATTTTCTACATCAGATTTTTTGATTGAATTAATTTAATCAGTAGCTTCTTAAGACAAAGATGATGCAATACACAGGTTGCAATGAAGAGGGATAAAGGTCTCCAAAAGCTACATCTTTTTTTGGAGGTATCTGTAGTGGGTTGACCCCAGCCAGCTGCTAAACTCCCACACACTTGCTTGATCCCTAACCAGCCCCCAGCAGGATGGGAGAGAACATAGGGAGAGGAAAAGCAAGCAAACTCATTGCTTGAGATAAAGACTTGATTAAGTGATAGAAAGAGAGGGAAAAAATTACAACAGGAACCAAGAACCAGTGATGCAAAGGTGGCTATTCCCCACTTCCCAAAAGCAGACTGATGCCCAGCCAGCCGTGGAGTAGTGTCTGCCTTGGAAGACAAAATACCACATCCCTCTTCTTTTCCTGCCCTGGTTTTATGGCTGAGCATGACATTATATGGTAAGGACTAACCTTTTGGCCAGGTGGGCCATCTGTCCTTGCCATGTCCCCTCCCAGCATCTTGCCCATCCCCAGACAGCCCTGGGAGGGGACAGAGTAGGAAACAGAAAAGCCTGGGTGCTGTGCAAGCACTCTTCAGCAGCAGCTGAAACAGCGGTGTGTTATCAACACATTTTAGCTGCAGATCTAAAACACAGCACCATGCAGACTGCTGTAAAGAAAGTTAGCTGCATCTCAGCCAGACACAGTACAGGGACTCATGTACTTCATACTCCACTTCAGTGTATTTTTTTGTAGTTCCTAATGCAGTTCTATGCTCCCTGCAGGACAGTGTGTCAGAGATGTGCCATACCAACAATGTTCCTGCACTTCTGACAGTCATCTCTAATTTCTCTTGCAACCAATCCACTGTTTCTCCAGGAAATTCTGTTACATACCAAGTCTGAGACTGTCACCCTGTTGCTAGATTTGCCTGAGTTTTGTGTATGATTACTAAGCTTCCTGTTGTTTGTCCCTTGACACATAGTAAACAATGACAGAGCATCTGCCTGATCTTTGGTGGGAGGCTAAGATGGGCATTACTGGGATTGGAAGTATTGTGCATACTGAAAGGCCAGGTTTGTGCTGGTGAATTCAATGTGCTTAGGACTGTTCCCCAGGAGTGAGCCCTACATCTGAGCTCTCCAAATTAAAGACTTCTCACTCAGATGGCCTACCAAAAACCGTCTTAGCCCATTCCACAGTGTCCACTAGCTCTGTTGTGCCCTGTAATTATTTTAGTATCACGCAGGGCTTGCTGCTGTAACTCATGAATATTTCTCACTGATCTTTACTCTCTGGTGACCAGTGACAGGACCTGAGAAAATGGAATGAGGTTGTGTCAAGGGAGGTTTAGGTTGGATATTAGAAAAAGGTTCTTCACCCAGAGGGTAGTTGGGCACTGGAACAGGCTCTCCAGGGAAGTGGTCACAGCACCAAGCCTGACAGAGTTCAAAAAGCGTTTGGACAATGTTCTCAGGCACATGGTATGATTTTTGGGATTATACGGTGCAGGGCCAGGAGTTGGACTCAGTGATCCTTACTGGTCCCTTCCAACTCAGGATAATCTATGATTCACTTGTCTTTTGTGTACAACATCTTGGGTCCTTGGAGGGAGATATTGTTCTTTGGCCAGAATAAAAAAAAAATGCATTTGTCCATTATCAGAACATACTATAGTTTTAATTAGATTTACAGAGGGGCCTTGATTTTTTTATCAGCTGAAAGTCAGTTGCATAGATACCATTAATTTCAATTAGTTTGAAATACTCCTAAAATATTTTGGACTTTGCTGTGAGGATTTATGGTTTGTTTCCACAGTTTTGAAGGCTGTTTTGATGTTGCATTGTTTTGGAGGAGTTAAGGAGGTGTTGGGAAGATCAGCAGTTGGAGGCAGAGGAGGGACTATTTTCCTGTATTGTACACCAGTAGTTGTAGTCTACTATTTTTTTCTTTCACATTTTAGTATTTTGGCATCTTTATTTGAGTCTGGTTTATCTCACGTGTGCTTCCCTTTGCTTTTTGTCTGCCTCCATTCCTCCATCTGCTACATATGTACACAGAGAACTGGGTGTTCCAGCTAGGTAAAAAGAGGGGAAAATATTAAGTCTTTGAAAAACTGAATGTATTTTAGGCATATTAATAAAACACTGAACTTTGCATTCTGAGAGCCTCTCGGATGCCTCTGTGTGTGGAGGGTGTGCTTCACTGAAACAGAAGTTCATCCTGGCATTGCATTCAGCTGCCCTCAGCTGTGTGCGAGCCCACACGTTTAACATGTTTAACAACAACCATGTGCTCCTGATGCCCTACATACTGTGGGCCATGTGAAGCTTCTTAATGTTTTGATAGGCGTAAGCCTATAGTAAAAAGGTAAACTCCACAACCTGCCAATATAGCAGGAAGAAAATTCGTCATATAAAGGCTTTTGCCAGTGGTTTCGGTTCTTGGACTTACATCTGCAAATCTGTGATTAAAACCCCACAATAATTTTAGAAAGTGGGTCATGTTTCAGACTACACAAGATAGAAAAGAGGAAAAAAAAAAAAGAAAAATATGATTCCAGCTTGTCGAGCCTTTTTAAGTGGGAATTTTGTCCTGGACAAGGAATAGAAGGATTTGATTCTGACATTGAATTTGCAACACTGTGATTTTCCCTGTATTTTGAGAGGTCCAGTTCGACCTTTTTTGTTTCCTTTCCTTTCCTTCAGAAGAGGCATCTTTCTGGTTCCAAATTACAAGCTTTTGCAAATTAATATCATAATCATTATTGCCTTCTGTAGAGTCCCGTGGTTAAAGCTTGTCTTATTACTCAAAATGCTCTGTTGGACTGCTAGGTCTTAGTCTTACCTTAGTCTGACCTGACATGCCCGGGTAAATCCACACTGATGAAGAGTTCAAAATGTACGTCATTGTTGGCACGAAAAGCAAGAAAACCACAGCCAAAGCTTGCAGTGTGTCCCTTTGTTATTTTTGCAAACTGCAAACAGTGTTTCATGACGTGAACATATTCAAAGGAAACCAGGTGGGGCACTGCCAGCAGGCAGAAGGAAGGAGAGGCCACTGGCAATCCTGTAGGGAAGTTACAAATTCGCTGTCTCATTTGCCATTCTCAGTCCTGCACATCTTTCCCCTTGGTTTTTGGGAAGTGCCGTCGTGTAAGTAATGGCACTTTTCTACAGAAGTTATTTGGCAAATAGATCTCTGACTGTGGCAAAATGTGAATCATGACAAAATTAAATTGTCTGTTCCAGGTCCTTACCAGCAACACCTACTCCCCAAATAATATCAAAATAATACCATCCACTGTGTGTGCAAATAGTAAAAAAGAAAAAAAAAAAGGCAACGCTGCCTACAAATTTGTTTATTTGGGATTATTACTGCAACTCCAGAAGCTCAACGAACCAGAGTCTCACTTCGCTTTCACTTTGTAAATCTTGTTAAAAGGCTGAAGTTTTATAAAGGAGCCTTGGAAGTTTATTGGTAGTTTACACTAAAGAGGGGAAAAGTTACATTCATTTTAGTCATTTTTTCTGTTAAAAAGGAAAAGCTTAGTGTTGCAAGCTTTATCCTCCTTTTCACCTGTAAAGAAATTTTTCAAAAGCTGTCAATGAAATACTAATGGAGAAGGAAAGCACCTGTATAATTTTAACAATAGAGGATAGGATGGAAAAAACTCACAAAAATAATTCCCATACCTGATGTTAAGTTGTCAAAGGTAATTTCTCCGAGGAGCAGATGGTGTTAAGACAGCTAACTGGCAAAAGGGAGTAGCTGGGATCTCTGAGAAGACAGTGTGGGAGAATTCGATCAGGAAAAGAGCAGAATCTGGGGAGAGTAGAGAGGATCATTCTCATTTTCATCTCATAGGCCAGAGCACATTTGAAAAATTTGGGTCCGAAGGATGACATTGTTTAGGAAAGTGTGGGTGAACAACGCTGCCACAGGCAGAATGGAAGCTTCAGGCAAGATTTATCAGGGAAGCCCTCCCATTGAGTCACAAGGTGCATAAAGGACCCCCCTCACTCTGGAAACTCCTCAGAGAGTAGTCTGAATAGAGCTCGATCCAATTCTAGTCCCAGACTTGGTCAAGAGTTTATGTCTTAAGGATTATATAGATGTAATTGATACTAGGAATAAAATATATATTTATTTAAATTTATTATAATGCTAATAATTAAACTAAAGTATTTTAATCAAAACTATTTACCAGACAATATAGATATTAGTAACTATTAATATAAGGCACTATTTATTAAATAAATTATTTCAAAGCTAGTTTAATAACTATTAAGTAGAGATTGGTGTTACTCACCTCTATCAACACCGTGTGCAAATCGCTTTCCTTGGCCTCAAGGAATAACCTTGAGGGGCATCCCCACTCAAAGGAGGAATTGCCACATACATATCCAGAAGGAGCGTGTTAGAAGCCTCTGCCATTAAAAACTGGAACTGAGCTTTTATAGTACGAAGTGATTGGCTGTCAGTCAAATGTTTCTAGGCTGCCCGTGCCAGCTCAGCAGCTTTAGATAAGTTATCAGTACTATCACTTGTTGCTTCCTTTATCAGGAACTTTGTGTGCCACATCCTCACCAGTGCTGCTTTCTGTCAGGCAAGACTGTTTTTCATGTCCTCAGAAGGTTTAGCTTTGGGATTGTGGAGTCAGGCTGATCTCAGCATTCCTGAACACCAAAAGCAGCATCATCTGCCTTCTCCATCCATCACTGATAACTTTTGCAAACAGGAGAAAATTTGAGCTGTTTTACCCCCACTTAGATGGAGTATCCTGCTACAGATGTCGACATGGCCATATGTTCAGCAGTTCAGCTGAGAAATCTTAAAACGTTTAGGAAGCTTGTGTAAAAGCAGGGCTGTATTCCCCTGCTCTTACATCCTGACTGTACCTTGTTTGGATGAGTTTGTTGGACACTGTGCCAGGTTCTGCCCCCATCCTGGCCCCTGTGTACTGTCCTTGTTTGTGAGGTAGCTGCCACTTAGTTTGTTCCCATCTCCTGGACAGCTGCTTTGGAAATGTTAACAGATCTTTAAGTTGCAGCAGCCAGGGCCAAGCATAGAGCTGACCCTCTGAGGTCTCCGTTGCAGAGAACATATATCCAAAAAATGGAGAAAGGCCTCACACCCCTTGCATTGTCATTGCCCCCTTCTGCAGATTGCCGTAAGTCTTTATGTTACAGCATGGTATGTTTTCTGATTTGGTTTGCTGGCAATACCTTGTTCTGATATGGCATGTCAGCTAAAGATATTTGTTATGAGCTTTTTTTGTTAAATATTAAAATTCGACTGAGGTTTTCCCTGCTGTTGGAGCCTGGCCAGTGTGTCTTTTAGCCTGCAGCTTGACCAGATTGTTCTTCAAAGTGACAGACACAGTGGGCTGACTATTCCTTGCCTTCCTTTATAAAATTCCTTTAACACTGTAGCTCCTGACATTCCCCTTCTTACTCCTCACTCCTCTCTACTCTCTCTGCAAAGGAGAGAGAGCCTTGAAAATTGTTAAGCGGAGGCAGCTTATGTGTCCTCTTTGTTGTCTGGCTTCCCTGCTAGCAAAGATACGCACAGGTCATATTCCATGCAAATGTCACCGTTATTCTCTTCCACTAGGGGCTCAGGATCTGGATCGCATCCGTTTGTCCACCTACCGAACAGCATGCAAGCTTAGATTTGTTCAGAAGAAATGCAACTGTAAGTATGCCAGCACTTCTTTCACCTACCATTGTTACACTGCACTCCCCGGTCTGTCCTTCGCACCGCTGACAAACCGGGACTGTGGGATCTGGCATTGCAAAGGACACTAATCAGAGTGTCTGGGCAGACTTCAAATATTAACCTGTTTATATAAGGAACTTGCCTCAAATATGTCAGTGATGCAGTCACAGAAGGGTGGGTCAGGATACAGGCCACAACTTTAATTAATAAGTATGTTAACTGCATTCTCCAGTTTTCTTGAGAAATAGCATTTGAAGGTTCCAGCAGGGCCCTGCAAATTAAAAGCCTTTATAGCAGCTCTGTGAGAAAAAATAGGGGTTCCAGTCCGCTTCTGTTTAGGGTGCAGCAAAGTAAGTGCAGTGTCGGTCAGACCCCTCCATTTCCAGAAGGCCAGCTAGACACAGCTCTTCTGAGAGAGTGAACCTGCTTGTAATCTCTGCCTTACTCCCTCTAGGTTTTATTTAGAAATTTCCCTCTTGATTAGTGACTGTTTTTAACTTATCTTCTGGGATTCAGTCTTTTTACATTTACGGCTGCATTTTCTATTAGCACAGTCATGTGCTGTGAGCTTTAAAGAGGAAATACATATAAAATCTGTAATGGAGTGTATCCTTTCTTCTCCATCCAAAATAGTATGCAAATACATAAAAGGGCGGGTTTGGGTGTATGTGCTTTGCTGGGCCTTTCCACACCAAGTTAAAAAAAAATCCTAACCAGGGGGACTCTTGACAGGGACTCTTGACAGGAGTAGCAATAGGCAGAGGACCAATGCAGAGAAAACAAGTGGGTTTTAGTCCTCATGTACAGATTAGAATGACAACCTGGCTATGCTTGTGCTACACACAGTGGTAAGTATGTTAAAAAATGCTCACTGTAGACAGAAATTTACCGCCCCGTTAAGTTCCTAATTTTGGGGTTACATCTGTCTGTGTTACAGAAATGTTTAGCTTATGCTGTCCAAACATACTAGAGAGGCCAAGTTGTGATGGAAAATATTTTGGAGAGTGTTTACTGTGTTATTAGCCACGGAGCTGATAGTTTAATCACTTCTGTAGCACACTTCTCGTATTTTTAATATGTCCTTAGCTGAAGTATGAATTGAAGGTTTGGTATCGCATTATAAGCATTCTGCCAGACACAAAACCCAGGGGGGATTTAGTACCTGCCCAGCAGCTGGCTTCTCTCATTCAGGAGCAAATGTGTTGAAAGACGCTATTATGTTGTATTCAGCTGTTTATTTTTTAAAATCTTACGTTCAGGAGGATGACATTTTCACTTCATTTTCATGGTAACAGAATACAGTAGTCTGAGGTGACAAAAGTATTCAATTAAATGGACAGTGATAGCAAAGTATGTATGCAACTGCATGCAAAGCAAATGAAAAAACCCAAGTGCTAACAATAGCCTCGTTGCTGGGAGTGTCTGGGTGGCTGAAAATATACTGGTTGTTAATCTTAATTTTGTGTCTCTTATTTATCAGCTGCAATGTGCTTTTGTGGAACTGTTGGTTCTCTTCATAAAGAATTAGTGCAGATGCCCTGCAGTTTGCCAGCTTGTGCCAAGTCGCTCATGGGCAGGTCTTAGCTTCTGGTCTTCATAACCTAGGAGGAGTAATTTGCTGATCTTGTTTCAAGATTTATACTGTATCAATCTCCCCTGAAGGGAAAAAAAAAAAGGAGAAACTTAAAATGTCACCCTAAGAATTAGGTTTTGTGTAACTTAAGGAATAATGCCTGTTGCTCTGTAACAGGCTGGATTGTGTGTGTCTCTTCACCATCAAGCACAGTTTTCTTCTCATTGTTTCAAGTAGACTGCTGCTCTCCCAGATGGCTTTCTCTTATCAATGGGAAAAGAAGTCATTCATTCACCTGACAGGTATTCAAGCAATGGCTGTCCAAGAAAGAGCTGCTGAACTGAGCGCTGCCCTTGAAATGGTTAATATCAGAGCTCTGGCTCATGTCAGCTACTGTTTTGGGGGTTTTTTTTCCCCTACAGAAATTGTCATTATGCACCACCCAACAGTAAGTTCTTGAGACAAAAACAAATGGGTCATGGGGAAAAAGCCTTTCTGCTGCATCTGGGCTGATTCGTTTAGGGTAGAATATAACAAGAAAAAGCTCAGAGACAGTTCTGCTTCACTCCCAGTGCATAGCACCTCCTGTCACTCAAGCTATCCTTGTCTTCTTTCAGCTGTGCTCTCCTGCCCTGCCCTGGCACACTGGCCCAGACTTACTAGGGAAAAATAGCTTGGAAAGACTGTATTTGAAGGGTTCTTTTAAAGAGCTAATTTAATAAATTGCAGAGAGCTGCTCTTGGCTACAGGCTGAAGGTGTATGAGGATGGAAGCAGAGAGCTGCTTTGAGTGCCAGAAGTGTTTGTTCCAAGGAAAGCAGAGCAGAGGCTTTATTAGCACCATCTTTTTTACCCGGAGGTGCCCATTAGCATAGGCAGTCATGGGATATCATTGAACAGGCAGCTACACTTATCACACACAGTGCACTGTTTGTTTCTGCTGCCTTTAATGCAGACACAGACACAGGTTCATCTCCTGGCCTCCCTTTGTGAATTCATCTCTCAGCACAAAAGCAGTTTTTTGCTGAAACCTTCAGCAGCAGCCTGGGTTTTACTGGCAGAGTAGGCAGTGTGCAATGGGGAAAAAATCATATTCTAAGAGCCATTCTCTCTTGCAGAGTTTCTCCTGGAACTAGTTAAACTATCTGGGCAAAAATTACAGAGAACATGACAGTTTACCACCTTTTACCAGAATATCACTACATATGTTGCACCTTGAGTACTAATACTGTTGATCAAATAATTTGCTTTGTGAAATTATTTCATTTTCATGAGAAGACTTCTTTGCAGGTATTTAGCCAACAGTCTTCAAAATTGCAAATATGTCTTTCTGATAATTCCGTAAAACTTTGGGAAAATACTCTGTGTGTGGAAAGTATTTCTTTTGTTAAAATGTCTCTGAGCATTTTAAAGCAACAGTTTAAATTCAGTCATCAAAGTGTGAAAAATCATTATCAGTCATTTCAATTATTTGTCAAACAGGATAAAATTTAATCCAGTCCAGCCTCATTCTTCAGAAAAGCAAGAAATTCTTCTTAATGACTCAGGAAAAAAGTAGATAAATTTGAAATATCTCTGATGTTCTCTTTCAAAGAAAAATTCCTGTAAATTTAGGCGTTCCTCTTTACCTAAGTTAACACTGCAAATAAACAATAATAACATTTACAAATTATTGTTGCCACACCTCTGAATTTGCTAAGTGCCCAAATGTGGGATGCAATATGTGACAAAAATCCCAAAAGCAGGAGACATGCGAAATTCTGAATGCAGAAATCCTAAAAGCTGGGAAACCTTGTTAACACGCCATGAATATAAACTAATTTTATGCTTCTTATTCCTGCTGACAATTTCTAAAATTGGAAATAATGAAAAGAGAAACTCTGTAGGTAATGTAGGTACCTTTCAGGATGTGGTGGGTATAGAAAGAGATAATTGCAGACGACTTGCTGACTGCTTTACAGAACTTCTGTAGCAATAGACCTGTTGCAATAGCAATAGCGATAGCCTTCCCTTAGTTATAAATACCAGCACAAGACATAGATGCCTCTTCTGGAGGGGAAAAAAAATCAAATAAATACTAAAGAAGTCATGGGAAGATATTAAGATTTGGACTTGAATAATTCCAAATGAATGCGAAGAGCTGTGGACAGATGGACCCTGGAGAGCACATTGCTGGTGATTATGTCATCTTGAAATCCCAGAACGTAAAGCCAGAAGTGAGTGAGCTGACTGTGGCCACTTTACTGGTGGATGGTGTTGGATAGTCTCAGAAACAGCAGCACCCTAATCATTTGAGGTTAAGTTTCATTATTGGGGGTAATAAAAGCAGGTAGGAAGCAGGTACAGGAACGTGATCAAACGTGCTGCGTGTTTATTCCAGTCTGTACTGTACAAAATAGACCAAACGGGAATAGCTGACTTTATCATATAAATTTTCTAAATGTGCTTTAAAGGTGGCCCTAGACAGTGCACACTGCAAGAATCAAGGAGGGAGATGGAAAAACTACAGGTGAGCACCATGAGGTCTGAAACAGTCACAGAACTTGAAAACTCTATGAACCAATGTTGCTCTCACCAAGTCAAACAGGAGAGTATTGTCCTTTACTTTGCCTCCAGTGCATCAGAGCAGGTTTTGGAGCACCCAGTGTGCATTCTCAGCAAACATAACTCCTGCTCAGCTCCCCTTACTGCCAGGAAAATGTCGTCTTGGCAAGGCTGATTTGCTGCTGTTTATCCATGGCATCCCAGCACAGAAGCATCATAGGCTTTCCTAAAACAAGGATGAAAGGCAATGACAGCAGTTAGACTACCTCTTGACATTCACCAGTATCCAGAACCACCAAAACCCACAATTTATGGTTATCCCTAGTGATCATTGTGCAGTTGATTTATTTTAATACTTCTTTCTTGGTGAATTTATTAACATGCTGAGATGAAGTACCATGTTACATGCAAATTCCCTCTGGGGTATGATGACAGCCAGGAGTAGGACATAACGACATATCATAATCAAAACCATTATACCATTAAGCATCACTCATTAATACAGAACTGTATGGTAGAAAATACTGCAGTCCTTGATGAACGATCCTAAATGTGTTGTGAGATCATTCTGTGGCTGTGGCTGCAAAAGCAGATTTTGCTGATTTCCCTAGATCAAAATAAATCATTGGCAGTTGAAAGCATGAATCAAAAGCTGTGCTGGTGATGGTAACATGTGGCTTAATTAATGCAGGCAAAAAGAGAGCTTGTTCTTCTGGCAGTTTCATCTCGATGCCTTAGGGTGTTGGTGTCTTTGTTTCTCCCTTTAATATTGTTCAGTGTGAGTTGGTTTTTGGGGATTTTTTTTTTAATTCTTTTGGCCTATCCAGGTTGTAGTACAGCAGTTTCCACATAGGGAGCACAGCTGCCACAACTGTGATGGGAACCTTATGTACATCCAAGGCAATCTCCTCCACCTCCACCTGCTCTTTGTTCTACTTCCTCTGGGCTTGTGTAGTCACACCTGAGGCATGTAGGCATGTCAGTTTAATCTCCATACATGCTTTTTGGTGCTTCCCTGATCTGATCTGCCTTTTTACATCTGTTTTAAGTTAGGATGATTTCTCTCCTCCTGAAATGTAATAATTTCCTAGTGAAAATGAATGACAGTTATTGTAAATGCATTATTTTTAGGTGCTTTACTTAAAGCTCTTTTCTGTCTGTACTCTTAGACCTCCTGTAATACTATAGCAAGCTGCTGAGAATGGGTTTGTCCTAGAAACTGACAATCTGGGTATGAAACGATGAGATCAGCCTGTATGAGCTACCTGGCCCCCATCATCAGGACAAACAATTTTTAAAAAATGATTTGATTTAACCTAAATAAAATTGCTAGGGTTTGGGGTTTGGCTGTATTTTTTCTATGCTGGGCTGACAGTTAAAATATCATTTTATCCCATCCCATTCAACATGCCATTCAGCACAAAATGAAAAGTCACAATATCTGGTACTTGTAGTAAAAGGAAAGGATAAGCAAGTCTTGATTCCATACTGGTAGTGGTGCTGTGGCCTTTGTGTTATCCAGTGGCTGAGAAAGTTAGCAGGAAATCCAGGTTCAACTTCCTTCTTCTGCATGAGAAAATCTACACTGATCTTACATATCCAAAAGAGCTCCTTAAACACAAAGCTAGAGGATATCCACAAGTGTTTCAGTCTGTCCTGTTGATGCTTAACCACCAAATCTTTCATCTTTACATGTTGATTGACTTAGGACCATGTAACTGCTTCTCTTTACTCAAACGAGACCTCTTGCCAGTGTAGTATAAAGACGTTTGTCCTTTGACTCAGTAAGTATTGATTTTCTCAAATGTGAAACAGAGTATACAACAAATCTGCAAAGGTGCAAGAACCCCATGAAGACCCCTGCCATGGCAGGAGGTACTCACTGTCACTATCCTGCCTTTCATATCTCAAGAACTGTACAGCCCATGCAATTTTGTGCTTGCCCTTCTTTTTCTTTTACTCAGGATGACCACCAGAAACAGAGCCACCAAATTATGATGATTACAGAATTGTTTAGATTAAATAACTTAATCCTTCATCACTGTAGGTTTCCATGGTTAGTGCTCTGTTCTTATTGTTGGGTTTTATCCTGTTTTTCATTTCATCTTGGAAGCAATAAAGCGCAAGATAGTTTCAGGCTGGGTCACAGAGCAATCAAACTGAATGACAAGCAGTGTTGCCTACTTGAGAAGTGCAAAAGGTCTGCTTGGCTGCAATTTGAAACAATCTGCCTCTTGAATTTGTGATCATGGGATTCTCATATTCTTCTAAACCCTGAGTGATCAGTCTTTTATGAGATTTGCTTAAAATTCTATAATTTGGAAAGAAAATCACCATTTTGCATTCTTATTTTTGTTCTTCTCTGTTGTCCACCTTGGATATTCTATGAAAGGCTTATTACTATTACATGAAGGTAGAGGCTGGAAATATTAGTTCTGTTCTTTGTTTTCTGCTTTACGAAAGCCGAGTCTTACAAGTTCCCTTACAGTGAATGACATTACTCACATGGCTCCAAGAGATACTGCTTTAAAAAAAAAGCCACTCCATATTACAAGAGTCATGATACCATTGTGTAAGTTACTAATTCTGGTATCCTGCAGTATTTGAAGAATGGAAAGAGAGATGAGTTAATGATTTTTGAAACTTTTTTGTTCCTTTGTCTTCACCAACGACTTAGAGACTAAATGCTTCTGGAATTGCTAGTACTGTTCCATATGGGTTTCCAGGCAACTATGGAAAAAGGATGCATATATTATACATTCTGCATTATGCATCAATTATTTAATCAAAAGTTCAAAAGGGCTTGATTTAGCATATTCCCCGCAGACAAATCCTTAGTCTGTAAGTGTTCGCTCAGAGCACAATATCCTGAAAATAGGTTCAGATTTTCTTTTCCTTTCAACTGTAAAAGTTTATTAATATGCTTGACAATCATAATAGCTGTTAGAGAGCTGGCATATAACCTGTATATTTGGCATGTTCATTGAGGGACTGCTGTTCAGCCTTTTCTTCAGTGTTAGCATGAAGTGTACTCTTCTTATATAAGAGGGTTGTGTTATCTCAGATGTCCCTGAGTATTTGCTCTTAAAGGCTACCACTGCAAGTCTATCTCATCCAAGACTGACACAAGAACTATTAGTGGATATTTGGAATTCATTTTAATGTCAAAAGAGTGAAACAAGTATATGTACCTTAAAATTCTTACATTTTCAGTTGCTTAGAGATTGATTTTTCAAACATACCCATGATCCCAAGTGGCCCCTGTTGAAAACAGGGGTTGCAGAAGATTGTCAGCTAATATGATTTTGTCCTTTAAAGAGGAAAACGACTGATTTAGCTTTCTTTAAGTCAGCAGTTGACAGACACGTGGCCTAGGTCACGTCACAAGTATACCTACATGCTGCCCTCTGCTACACAGGTGGCACAGCTCTGCCTGAATGCAGACAGCTTTTGTAATTGGATCATAGCTGAAAATCTCTTCTTACTGACTTGCTGAACTCTGTGAAGACTGCCATTCACTGTGCTATTTCTGATGGCTTTCCTGATGAACGTGTAAGGTTGGACAGTCTGTTCTGTTCCCCACTCATGTCTCTGAACATCTGCTGCTGATAATAGGCATCACTCACCTTTGTCTGGCAGCCTTTGGCTTAGTTACCCCAAGCCAGAAAGTTTCTGTCTCCTATTTCACATTGGTCCTCCTAATAAATACTTCAAATGAAAGAAAGTTGTTTACTATTATTCTTCTTATTATTGTTATTGTTGTTATTAGCTTGGTAATCTTGTAGACAGTCTAAAAATTGCAAAATGTATGTAGACATACTATTTGATAGAAACAAACCAATACCATGGTGATCACAGAATCACTGTATCTTCTGATTCTTTGTGTGAGAGCTTTTTCTTCTTTCACCCTCATGTTTTTCCCCTCAATCTGTAGCTGTGTTTTTAAGTCTCCTTCGTTATTTCCCTGTCCCTTCTTCAGCTTCATGTCATTATCTGTGGCATTTGCTTTATCTCTGACTTCTCTGCAGCCCTCATTCCCTTGTCTGCTCTCTCTTTTCCTGTTATCCTCTAGATTCCAAGAACCTTTTTTCAGGCAAACCTTCTCTTACACTTGAGCCTTTGTTCCCTTTCCTTGGGCAGTTCTGTTTTGTCCTGTTTGGGCCTTTTGCTGTGTCTGCCCTGGTGTCACACGAGCACCTCCATAATGTGTCAGAGTGCATTAAGCAGTGTGACTTAATGCCTGTCACATATGGGTCATTCTCTCGGGGTTTTTTCTATATGACATCTTGTTTATGTGGAAAGGGAGAAAAGAAGTAGCAAGTCATCTTTGGAGCAGCTATCACTGAGTTTGGTGATCATGGTCCTTCGTCTCTAAGGACCTTTGTCTTGAAGCCCTGTGTCTCCAGTCTGGACTCAAAGCAATTATTCTTGAAGAGTCATACATGAGCTCAGTCCATGCATACATGTTTTCTGTAGAGACTAAGGGACAGTTTTTATGTACTTGCGGATTCCTGACAGGATAAGCTGGACTATTTTGCCCAATATGTGTGTTGTAGCATTGCATCCACAGAATCACAGAATTATTAAGGTTGGAAAAGACCTCCAAGATCATCAAGCCCAACCTTTGACCCATCACCATCTTGTCAACTAGACCAAAGCACTTAGTACCATGTGCAGGCATTTCTTGAACACCCCTGGTGATGGTGACTCCCCCCATTAACTCCCTGGGCAGCCTGTTCCAATGCTAAAAAACCCTTCCAGTGAATAAATTCCTCCTGATGTTTTGAACTCCTTCTCCATTGCATCTGCCAAGTTGGGAATTTTGCTGAACTTTTTATGCTCTGTCCTGGTTTTTAAGCTGTCAGTAAGCTCAGGAGAACAAGTAGGCACTACACAGCTTTCCTCCACCTTAACCATGCACTCTGCACCATCTTCCTGCTTAGACGGTGGTCTTCATCACAGCCTCTCGCAGAAATACACTCTGATCTGTCTCCAGCCATTCCTCATTCCTGTCTCCAGTAACTTTTACAAATAAGCCCACTGTGGAACAGCCGCAGCCAGTGGTGAAAGTTCTCAGCAATTGTGGGCTTCTTCAGGGTGAAGACAGCAAACAGTCCCCAGAAGGGGAGTCAGAATGTGGGACCTGATGCCATTTTTATTATAATTCTCTCCTCCTGTAATTCCCAAAGAGTGTTTTTTTTCCATGATCGTTTGTTTTCAGTTACATTGAAACTCAAGTCTGTGTAACTCTAGTAATATAGATCAACTTCATAACACCCAGAATATTCAGAGAGAAGCTTTAACTTAGCCATTATATCATATTTTACTGCATCTAGTTTTATTTTCTGTAAGTCTTAGTGGAAGATTTCATACAGCAAGTATCTGGTATGCTGGGACAAATTGTGAAGACAGAAGATGTTGGCCATAAAAATAATTTCCTGCTTTTGTTAAGTGTGAAGAGACTGCACAATATAATGTCCTCAGTGGGTATTGTTATTAATAAAGTTCTGGGTCTCTATACAACGAACATGCAGCTTCCTGGCATTAATGTTTGTGATATACAATGGCTTTACAGAGGCCATTTTCCTTGTGCTGAATCAAGGCATTCCCAGGCTGAATTCAGGCTGAGTTGTATCTGTGCTATTATTTTTGGCTGCAGAGGTTTTCTAGCAGGGTATTTTGCCCTTTACTGAGAAAAGTGTAGGCTAATTCCACAAAAGTTCTCTGTCTGCTCAGCCTTTTCTTTGGTCCATGTGGATGGATAGATGGATGTCTCCTTTCCTGACAGGGAGTAAATTGAAAGTAACTCTTTTGAACTCATTGGCATCACTATGGCACAAAGGAAAGAATGAATCAGTCTCTCAGTGTGTATTGTTTGAGGAGGTTGAACTCAATTTCTGATAAATGAAGTTGACACTTGTATCATACTGCATCTCTTGTAAAGGTCCTGATCTTCCCCAGGTTTAATTTTCCACAGTTCATTCATCTATATTTTGCCTTGAAACTCTTTATTTTGTCTTGGATTTGCAGGAAATCTTTAAGGACTGCGTGTGTAAAATAAAGGATGACAGATAAATGGCCATGTACATCGAGGCTCCTACTCCATCTAGGGGCCCTGACAACATCATTAAGGAGTTTCTGTCACACACAGGGGGAAGGATAGATGTACGAAACTTCACCTAAATCTCATTTATCTGCCATTTCACATTCTGCAGTCTTGTTGCCTTTCTCAGTGTTGCTGATTGTTGAGCTATGTTTGTATCAACTGGAGCTTTTCTCCTTGGCCTAGTCCTTATTTCCTCAAGAGATGCCAAGTTTAAAAGCATGGTATTTTAAGGGGAGACACTGCAGTTGCCTTCTGGTTTGGGAGTCCTGGTTACTGAGGGAATCAGCTGGGGAAGTGGAGCACTGACCCACTCTTGCAGAAGATGTTGCTTTGAATGTGAGTAATGTCAGGAGAAAAAATCTGGAAAGACTGTGTGAACACAGAGTTCAGTCAAATATTCTGGATAATTTCTCTGAAATGGAGGCTGTCTGTTCAAATGAAATTGATACCCCAAAAATGGATATTTCAAATACCGGGATCCATCTTTCCCTCTTCTCAAGTTGATTATAGCTTATATCCCAGAAGATTTTGGGGCAAATAAATTGCATTGTTTTTGAATGGAATACATTATTAAATACCCATGAAAACTTGGACCTATGACAGTAATTAGCAACTTGATTACCAATCTCAGCAAAAGGTTAGATAAGATCAGTCTGAACTGTCCTTATGACTTCAGGCATAAGATGCTTTTTTACCGGAGTCCTGTGTGTCACATGAATGTCCTGCTTCACAGCAGTGCTCTCGTTCTCAACAGCTGAAGTTGGTACTGGGATTTTGTCCCAGAAACCCTCTGGACTGAACCAAACTCTTCGGAAGAGAGAAGCATATGCTAATAGTCTTTAGTATGTCTTTTCTGCTCTGGGGATGGAAAATGCAGTTGTGGTATCAGACTGTTTACCCAAGCATTAAGTTCGGCTTCAGAATTTCTCTAATTATTTTTAATACATGAAAATGTTATGGGTCAAATTCAGTCCACGTTACATAAGAAAATATTTAAATTAATAGAATAAGGATCAGGTTAAGAATCTGCATATATGTAAAATATCACATCTTTTATATTCAAGAAAGTGTACAATTTATTTTTCATTAGTATTCTGTACCTTGTGTTGCTGTTTACAGTCTGGCCAACCCTAAATGATTTTAAAAATAATACTACAGAAAACAAAGTAACCATGGATCACAGTCTGAAAAACAGGATATGTGCCACGGAGGGCTTTTGTTTTCAAGCAGTTCTAAATGTATAATAGTTGCTCATTCTTTTTCATTGACCTTTGTAATATGACTGAACCTTAAAGGTTGATAATGTAATCTCAACTTGTTTTCTATAGCTATTAGGTAAGAAATTGTTGTAAAGAACTGTTAAATCGCATTTTCCCTTATCATCACAAGCTATTTTTTAAAGGAAACAAGCAGTTAATATGAGATTGGGGATAATACCATGTATCCTTAAGCTGGTAACATGCACTGCTTCAAAATTAATGAAAAACGTAAATAACCCAATTTGTTTAACATTTGCATTCACTCTGTGGTTGCTTTTGGCTGGTAACAGTGCCAAGCAAGCTGTAGTCCTCTTGTGCTATGGGGAGTGTTTTAGCGGTGGGTGGATGGAGCTGGCAGCAGTTGTAGCGGGGGGGGAAAGGAAATTATTGATGAAAGAAAGATGTGGTGTAAGTCAGACTTGGCATTTGAAGAAGCGTACTGCTGGAGAAGATGTTATCACTGTAATAAGGGCATCCAGCATGAAGACAATTCTGCCTTTTCCACCGCACGGGCTCGGCACTGTTTGCCTGCCACACCTGATGGCCTGCGCGGGACATCCCATCCACACAGCCAAATCTCCACGCGCAGAGCCTTGATTCGACTGACTGCAGAGACAGGGCCGTTCTCGGGAGGCAGCGGCGGGGATGCACCGCCTCTGAATCGCGCTGTCCCGCTTGACGCTGTGCCAGGAGAGAGCTAGGATGCTGGAGAGAGTTAGGATGCTGGAGCGAGCGCGGATGTATTTAAAATGCACGCGGTAGTGCCATCCTGTGGCGAGCCCCGCTGGCGGAGAGCTCGGCCGGCGTGTCTCGCCTTCTGACACACCGTCTGAGCTGCGCCAGCCTCCCGCGTCTGGGCTTCCTCCTCGCGTGTTCGGGCGCTTCTGAACTTCCACTTTGATCTCCCGAGTGGGAGGGCGCAGACGTGGCTTGTGATTCTCCTCTGGAAACATTTTTTGAAAGTCTCCGTGGTTCATTTGCTGTGTTCGGTGTCAGGTTCACCAGGTCTGTATTTTACAAACTGACCTGGGAATTCAAATGTAAGGCAAGCTGACCTTTCTTAAGAGAAATGAGAAAGCTGTTGTGTCTCATACATATCTGTTGACCAAGTCTTGTTACCTCATGAGTCCTTTGGCTGTTTGAAAGCTGATGCTTGCAAAACCCTTTTGAAGGAATTGAGTCAGACTGAGGCCTGATCACACAGTGCCTCAAATAAAGCCTTTCTCATTAAAATAGTTCTATAGCGGGATAGCAAGAATAACAGAAACACACAGTCTAGAAATACCATTGTCTTGGGGTGGTTATAAAGTTTCTGACTATGGAATACATGTAGCAATAGGTCTGCTATTTGCACCTTGGTCTTTAATTCATAAATACGTTTAACTCTTAAAATAAGAAAATTATGTGTAATCAATGGATTTAAGCCATGTGACTTCTTAGCAACAGTGCAGAGTTTTAATTCTTTCCTAGTTGTCATCAAAATACCAAGAAGCTTAGAGTTTGATTTTTTATTATTTCATTTTATATATGTCATACTTTGTTCATCATTTCAAATAAATTATTTCAAAGCACGTTTTAAAAAAAGGAACACTTTGCCAGCATCTGGTTGACAAGTAGATGACAACAGTTTCCCAGCCCAGCACTCAGGGCAGATCACCCACTGTTCCCTTTGTGGAATTGACTGTCATTAGTGCTGCTCCTTGGAGAGACTGATGGCTTCTGCCACCCACAGAGAGCCCTTCAGACTTAGGTTAAATATAGGTGAGACAAGATGATCAGGAATTGACAGCAGGGGAAGAAGGAACTTCTATTGTAAATTAAATTAGTGTGTAAGAGAAAAAATTTACTGGAGGTCTTTACACACTCATACACCTTGGTGGATTTCTCAGGTACCATATTAAAAGTGAAAAGACCACATTTCAGTCTGTTGTTAGCCTAATGATTATTCCTCATTAGTAACAGCTGACCAAAGTTCTGTAGTGGTCAGAATCCCAGGAGGTTTTAGAATAACTCATTTTACCTTCTGGGCACAACATAGGTAGAATATAATGGGATGCCAGCCCAAATATGCAGGCAGGGGAACCTTTAAAACTTCCCCTAAATTTTAAGTGCCTCTGTTGTACACATCATGTCCTGCAGATTTCCAGCCACCCAGCAGCCAGGTTTGGCACCCACTCAGGAATGTCTTCTGTGCAGGCAGTGTGCAGCTGGCTGGCACGTGCACAGTCAGCCCAGCTCCTGATGGCTGGGACATCGCCTGTCCCATGTGGCATCGCGTGGACAGGTGATCTGCGTGGATCCAGTGAGTCCAAATGCAGCTGACTTACTCTATATGCACACTGGCTCAGGAAAAAGCTGTTTCTTTGGCTGTTCTGGATGTTTAGTTCCTAACCTGGGCCCTCCTCCTCACCACTGGGATGGGCAGGTAGAAGTGGATAGGCTTATTCCAGCTTCCTGCTGAGTCAGAGCATACCACACACCTGTGCAGTCTCACAGCACAGGCAAAAAGGTGAGGAGGAGGAGGAGGAATGAATGCAGCTGACTGGGGACTAAATGGAACCATGGCCTCCCTCTGAAATCCCTTGGCCCTCAAGGGAAAGCTAAGGGGAATACTTGAGTACGCACAGTGCTGTGAAGGCCCACTGCACACCTCACACAAAACCTCTTGAGGATGTGGAGGACTCTTTCTCAAACATTCAAGAGGCCTCAGGGTAGGTTCTGTGGGCTTTTTTTTATTACATGTGTTAGAAAAAGGTCTTGGAGCACAGCTTGCTTGAGTGATGATTTTAGAGAAAAGTCAGTGAGGCAACACTGACTCCTTCCCAGTAAGAGTTACTGTGTTTTTGCAGTATAGGTTCATGATTAAACAAGGATATCACAGAGTCACTGAGGTGTTGGCAGCAACTTCTAGAGAGAACAGGGTCAGCTACAGTAGATTGCTCAGGGTTTTGTCCTGTTCAGGTTTGATTATTGTCAAGCATGGAGACTCCACAGCCTTTGTGGGCAATATCACAGTGTTTGAAAATCCTCACAGGGAAAATCTTTTTCTTACAGAAAATGCTTTTCTGTATTTTAATTTGTGCCCATTTCCTTCAGTTCTTTCACTGTCCTTTCCCTGAGAAGAGTGTGGCTCCATGTTCTCTACTCCCTTGCACTGGATCATAGAATCATAAAAGGTCTTGGGTTGAAAGGGACCTTAAACATCACCTAGTTCTAACCCCCTTCCATGAGCAGAGATGCCTTCCTCTAGACCAGGTTGCTCAAATCCCCATCCAGTCTGGCCTTGAACACTTCCAGCAATGGGACATCCGCAACTTCTCTGGGCAACTTGTTCCAGTGCCTCACCACCCTGACAGTGAAGAATTTCTTCCTCATACGTGATCTAAACCTACTCTGAGTTTATACCCATTCCCCCATGTCTTATTACTACATACGCTTGTAAAAAGTCTGTTTCCAGTTCTCTTGTAGGCTGTCTTTAGGTACTGGAAGACTGCAGTTAGGTCACCAAAAAGCCTTGTCTTCTCTAGGCTGAACAATCCCAATTATTTTTGCCTTTCCTTATAGGAGGGGTGCTCCATCCCTCTAATCATGGTGGCCAGATGTTTATACACACTTGTAAAGCCCCCCTGAGCCTGCCTTCCTGCAGTGTGAAGAGTCCTGCCTAGCTGAGCCTCTCTCCATATGCTCCTGTCCCTTCATGATCTTCACTGTCGCTAGGGCAGAGTAGAGGGGAAGGGTCACCTCCCTCCACCTGTTGGCAATACGCTGCCCAGTGCAGCCAGGGAGGATGCTGCCTGCCTTTGCTTTAAAGGTATATTGCACGTCAGCATCCAGCCTGTATTGGTACATGGGGTCCTTCCTTTCAACGTTCGCTACTCTATATTTCATTTGTTGCCCTTCCTGAAGTTCTTGTTTGTGTATTTCTCCAGTCAAGTGAGGTCCCTCTTAGTGGCAGCCCAGCCCTGTGTATCAGTCACTCTTCCCAGTTTTGTGTCACCTGCTGAGGGTACTCTGTCCCATCATTCAGGTCGTTAAGGAATGTGCTAAACAGTTGGATCTGCTGCCTAGCAGGTGCCCAGCTGTGCTAGAAATCACTGGGCTGTATGAACATTGCCTGGCAGCAGTGGTGGGCAGGGGAGGTGGACGAGAAGCCCGAGAGACATGGGAGCAGGAACAGGAACATACAGGACATTTCCAGGTACAGACTGAGCGAAAGTTCAGGTATTTGGGCCATGAGTAGTCTGGGTGTGCCACACTGTGTAGAGTGACAGCTGTCACCAGATGTACCCTGCCAAAGAGTACCTCATTTTAGCCCTGAGCAGAAGCAACACCCTGGTACATTTTCTTTGTCATATGATTTGGTATCCAGAGAGTGTAAAAAACTGCAAGCCTTCATCGCTGGCACTTTGATCTGCATAGTGGTGGGATGTGCAGGTAAAGCTTTCAGTGATCACACTACAGCTGACTGATTTGAGGGGCAGCTTGGCCATCAACAGGTGTAGTTTAGAGGAAAAACATGCCTCAGTCCTCTGTTATCTGCCTGGAAGCAGGAGAGAGGGCTCCAAACAGAAAATGTGAATAACTTCCCAGGGCTTCTTAGTAATGACAATGACAAATGGCTCCAATACCTTGATTTCTGATGGGTTCATAGATTCTAATAAAAAAAAGAAGAATTGTCTAACATATTTTATAATATTTTTAGGATTGTTAGACAAGGAAGCATAAATCTTTCCCTTTTAATGAAATCCACCTGAAATACCTGACATACAGTCAAGTGCCATTGATTTCAAATGACAGTACAAGTATGCTTAAACTCAAGCATGTGTGTAAGAGCTTTGCTGGACTAAAATCTTCAGGAAATGTATAGTAAAATTTTGGAAATAATTTAAATTAATATTTCTTTAAAAGTTTTTTCTTGTATTCACCAACAAAGGAAAATACATCAAGGAGGATTTTGGTCCTGACTATCACTTGGACATGTTTAACTTATATTTACTTAGACCTACTATATGTTAAATAAATTTGAATTGATTGTTAAAGCCCTAATTTAGTCACTTCCTGTATTTGATTAAATGTAATCTCCTCTTGCATGTTCATTTAGTAATAAATGGAGAGATAACCTTGTAAAGTTCATGGTTAGGGTGTAATACAAAAAAATTAAGTAGAGCAGAGGAGGATTTTTGTATAAGTAGGTCCATTGAATGGTAAGAAAGCTTAAGCACACAGACTGTTTTTAATTTTTTTTTTTATTATTACTGCTTAGAAGATAAACTTTGCTACAGTTTTTTCTTTTTTATGTTTGCTTAGGGCAACATCATTTCTTGACAGCTGATGTTTGAAGTAATCTGCCTCCTTGGAGATTAGTGATATATCCAAGATTATCTATATCTCACAGCCTTTCTATAATTATAAATTATAGATGGAGAGAAAAATTCATTTTTCACTGCATAAGTAAATATTAATTTCTTTGCTTTGAGTTGAGAAAAAGGAGTGCAGTCCATCTCTTCTTTCTAATTTTGGCTATTATGATACTGTATCTACCAAACAGAAAATTACTTATTGCAAATAAATTAAAGTTACTAGTTACAAAAAATTAAAAATACATTGGTTTTTTGAAAATGAAGAATGAAGAGCCTAGAAAATGCCTGAAGAAAAGAGGGAGGATGAAGATCAGTAAAACTGACATATGTGTGTATAATGAGCAACGTAAGATTGCTAAATTGTGTTCTCTCTAAATGTATCCAGGGTACATCTCTTCCACAAATTGACCTGTTGACAGAGTCGTAGGTGATGGAATTCTGCATTGTAACTACTAATTGCTCATTTTCATTATAAAAGTAGTAAAAAGTAAAAGGAAAAGGCATTCTGAACACAGGTAAAGGCAGAAGAGCAGGATGTAAAACTTGAAGGTATCTGAAAACTTTTTAGTTTGAGGAAAATACAAAACCCCTTTCAAACTGAGCCAGCCATCTTCATCCATCCTTGCATCCTGCAGGGAGAGACTGATCAGTTCTGTCTCAGTGCACTGGCAACAGGCACTCTCAAAATGTTGCTTTAACAGCTGAAGGAGTCCACTGAAGGAAACAACATTTTCTATTTGGAGTGTATTTTCCTGCATTAATCTTAATTCTCTGCAGCTCAGCCTGGGTCTCCTCAAAGAGTGCATTTTTTGGTAATGATTGCTGTGGAGTGAATGGCAGCCATCTGTAATGCTCCTCATCGGCGTCGTCCCACTTCTGTCCGGGCACTGAACTTTATTTACATTCACTAATCACTGTCTGGTACTGAGCATGCTCAAATATGAAACCTTCTATGGTGCTGTTTAAATATTACATAATATCATAGAAGTTAAATTAGCAGACAGTGTTCACCACAGAAGATGTAATAACGCAGAGCTTGAGCTTAACTGTGACTTTAGAGATCACTTAACAGAAAATCTAAAGGGACACATAGTGTAGCAATTGCTCATGGAGATTGTCTACATTTTTTTCAGACATCAGGCTAATGAGTGAGATCTACACCTGGGTAGCTGTGCTGTTTACAGAGCGTGAGGCCTTTCTGAAGGGTCCGTGAACGTTGGCTGGGCTTCATGATTTTTGATTGCCTTATACCCCACAGGCACTAGATACAAGCAGCTTTTACTCCTACTGCATTGTGATCATCTGCTGGCACTGAAGAAACAACTGACAGATTTCTCTAGTTTTCCAAATCTGTTTCCGAAGGAGCATCTTTCACATGCTAAGGCATAATTCATTTTTCAGGGGGAAACGTGGGCAAGGCACCAAAAGCAACAACAGCAATTATGAGTTAAAAACAAACTTTTGGAGTTTTAGTCCCTTGAGGGAATTCAAGGCAGATTTTAGGAGAAAGCTCTCCTGTATTTATATGCTGCTTTGTTACTCTGCAGGCTTTTCTTGTTAGCATCATAGTAGCATGTAGAAATCAGATTTGGGGTTTATTGCATTATGTGTTGTGCAAAGAAAGTAAGGAGATATGCCTTCTTCAGTGAGATTAAAACAGTCTCAGGGATGGATAAATAAATAAATGAGCATAGCGGGTATTACGGAAAGTGGGTAGAAGAGAAGACGAGGAATGTAAGCTTATGCAAAGTTTGCAAGGTTGACATTCTGTTATTACATTGAACAGAATACAGATCCCACATTAGCTATAGGCATACATTTTTATTAGTACAAACGAGTGGAGCTTGCAGAGTCCGGTGTTTTACTTTCCCTTTTGCCAATGCTGATAGGTCAACTTGGCAGCACAATATAATATGTAAAAGTTCACTTACTATGTAAGTAACCTTAAAAAGTAGTAGAATTGGAGGTGATCAGTAGGGCACTGCACCTGAATGTAATCTGCACAAGGTCAAGTGATGCGATGTAGAGGTAGTGACTATGACAGGATCTGGTAGCTGTTCATACAGATTGAAGTATTTATTATTCATATTCTATGTAAAACCTGAATTATTCTCGGTCAGGTAGTAGTCAGACTAGAAAAGACATCTTTTCTTAATGTTTAAAGATCAGGATTCAACTCGATTAATTTACCAGCTCGGTTAATTTAGTTTACCAGCTCCAAGGTTCCATGTCTCATGTAAAAATGTTGCTTTAGGCTTTGTCTGTAGTCGGTGAAGAAATATGGGCAGATTGAAGGCACTGTTCATCCCACCTGTCTCTCAACAGATGCTTTAAGGAGCTTTTTTCTTTCACTGACATGAGAGGGAGTCTTGATCACTGGTCAACAGTAGACACTTATTTTTTTACATTTAATTTAGCTGCATGATTAGTATCCTTAACAGCTGACTTGAGTAAAGGTCAGAGACTTCAGTCGTCTGTACAGCAGCATTACAAAGTTTCCTGGTGATTTTGAGCTAGACATTTGAGCAAGTATTTTCAAAATTAGTAGTTCTTGTTAAATGTCTGGCTCATGTCCGTCTTCAGTCTCCTCCTCCAGGAAATATTACTTTCCAGCCTCTTAGATATATGTAAAATTAATGAATAAAATGCAAAATAAAATAGTGCAGTAGGATTGTTGTTTATTCAGCTTCAAGTGGAACCAAAGTGTTTCTGGAGAAAAAAAAAAGCCCAAGTAAAATTATTTATTGCACAAATACACAGCATTTCCTTGAGACTAATATTTCATGGTGGGTAGAGAACTCTTACAGCTGTGTAATTTCCAATAAGTCATTTTCTTAGTCTTGTGCCCTACCTTTCTGGCATACCAATGAACATCAGGAGAGCTTATGAGGCTTTCAGGTTAGAGTTAACAATAAAACCAGTAATTTTCTCTCAGAGGTGTTTGGTATACTGATGTTATTAGTCCCACGTCCGCTAGCCTCTGGACATTTTCCTTCCCAAGACTATAATCAAAACTAACTCTGGATATGACTGTGTTATGAGAAATATACTATCAGTAGGAAAACAAAACAATAAAAAAATGCACATTAAAATTTGACAGCCACATACTATCAGTACTAGATCATGTGAAGAATAAAGACACCAACCCCCGTTTCAGCCTTATTCATAGCTCTTTTCCTCCATATTCTTTTATTCAAGAATTTTCCACTACTGGGCTACAACAATTAAAGTTTAATTACAGCATGAAATTCTCACTGTTAGGGAGTCTGGATGTCTGGTTCTTCCTCCCTGGGTAACCTTTTATCGAGGTGAGGGAAACCATCACAGTTTCCAATGACTGCAGGAGTGAAACATGTATGGTCAAAACAATTCCTGCACAGGCTGCTTGAAAGGTACCCCAGGAGCTCTGATGACATGATTCGTTACCTTTCAAATTCCCCTTTTCCCCTTTCAGGCTTTTTTCTGCTACCATACTCATGTACTCCCAGATAAACAGCCTGTCCCTGTTTGTTCTTTTCCCACCAGCTCTAATGTTGCTGATTTTACACCCTTATTCAGTATTTATAAGGTTGTCCTAATAATTTCTGCCTTGGTCAGTAGTGCTGGCACCCCTGTTGGTTCTGTTTCTTGGACTGCTCTCTTGTTAGTGTAGCCTCAAGTCAAGGTGAGCCATCTGCATATGGCATTACTCTTTCTTCTGCAATTTGTTATGCCTGGTAATTTCTCACGCTGTTACCTTTCTGTAGTTCATGTTTGGTGGTTTGCACACATAACCAGAAGCCAACTTGATGAAACTGCTGGTGGAAGCACCTTCTTCATCTGCTTGGTCTGAATGACCAGAGATAGCCCCCATGGCCAGTGACAGCCTGCATGGCCATAGACCTTGAGGGAAACATCCCGCTTCACCTTTTCTTTCCTGCCTGTCCTTCCCTCCTAATACTGCCACAAAATACACGCACATAGTCCAGCCTGTTCCTGCATTTTCTGGCATGTGGCTCTGTATTTCTGGTATTTTCCTTGGCTGCCTTAGGTGGTGGAATGCTCATTAATCCTTCTCTCCTGGACCAGGCAATGGCCTGCTTTCTGGTGCCTTCCTCCGTTCTCTGGCCTCTGAGCCATGTGGAGAAGCTGCCCAGAAAGGGTCAGTTATTACATGCCAGCTGTCTTCCTGGAGATTGTTCATCTTCCATTTATCCAGATTACCTCTGTGACAGTGAAAATTGATTGAGTGGGAATGGGAATGACTGCATAAAAGGATCTGAGACCTTTGCCAGATTTTTTATGGGGAAGTTGCTCTTCCACCAGCTAGAAAACAAACAGAAGAGTTCAGAGGTTGGATACTCCACCCACCCAGCTGTAGTGGGTTGACTCTGGTTGGATGCCAGACACCCACCAAAACCTCTCTATCACTCCCCTCTGCAGCTGGTCCAGGGGGAGAAAATACAACAAAGGGTTGAGATAAGGACAGAGAGATCACCCACCAAATACTATCACAGACAAAACAGATTCTAATTAGAGATACGAATTGAATTTATTGCTAACAAAATCAGAGCAGGATAGTGAGAAGTAAAATAAGACCTTAAAAACACCGTTCCTCCACTCCTCCCTCCTTCACAAGCTCTACCTCCTCCACCCCAGTGGCACAGGGAGACAGGGAAGGGGGATTGTGGCCACTTCATGACAGGTTGTTTCTGCTGCTGCTCAGGGAGAGGAGTCCTTCCCCTGCTCCAGCCTGGGGTTCCTACCATGAGAGACAGTTCTCTGTGAACTTGTCCAGCCAGAGTCCATCCTATGGACAACAGTTCTACACAAACTGCTGCAGCACGGGTCACTCTTTCATGGGATGCAGTCCTTCAAGGACAGGCTGCTCCTGCATGGGTCCCCCACAGAGTCACAAGTCCTACAAGGATACTGCTCCATTGTGGGTTCCTCTCTCCATAGGTTTGCAGATCCCTGCCGGGACCCTTCTCCAGCATGGGCCTCCTGCAGGTTCACAGCTTCCTCTCAGGCATCCACCTGCTCTGGTGTGGGCTCCTCCAGGGGCTGCAGGTGGATTTCTGCATCCCAGTGGACATCCATGGGCTGCAGGGGCACAGCTGCCTCACCATGGTCTGCACCATGGGCTGCAGGGGAATCTCAGCTCTGGTGCCTGGAGCACCTCCTCCCACTTCTTCTGCACTGACCTTGTTGTGTACAGGAATGTCCTTTCACATATTCTCACCCTGCTATTCTCTGGCAGTAATCACAATTGTGCAAAATCCTTTTTTTAATTCTTAGATATGTTATCCCAGAGGTATTACCACCATTTCTGGATGGTGCAGACTTGGCCAGCAGTGGGTCCATCCTGGAGCCGTCTGGCATTGGCTCTGCCAGACATGGGGGAAACTGCTGGCAGCTTCTCAGAGAAGCCATCCCTGCAGCCCCCTCACTACCAAAACCTGGCCCTGCAAACCCAATACATCAGCTTAATTCAGGATAACATTTTGAAGGCAACCTGCCAGCACACAAGGTTGCCTATAGAAGTTTCCTGTTAATACAAAGATAAAATAAACACTTTGGTGTCACAATGGAACTGTGTCGTGTAGGTTTTCACAGTTATTTGCTAGGGAACAGCAAGAAGAATGGAAAAGTGCCTTATTTAGTCCCTAAAGTAGTTGCTGCTGCTGTTACCACTCATCTGTATGATGTTATCTTCCTCTTTGGGCTTACACATGCGTTAGCAGGGTGTTGGAGGCTATTTATTCCTGAGGCGAAAGAAGGGAAACCCAATCATAGAGCAAAATTCTAGACTAAGTAAAATGACAGTATCTTGTTTCATCATCCATCTTCTATCAGCTTGCATTTTGCTGCCATCAGACCATCATGTCACATTGCAGTCTGAGACAGCACCTGCAAACCAATCAAGTAAAAATATAATGAGGAGGATTATAATTAAGTTTCTCTATCTACAAAAAAAAAGGATCTCCTTCCACATATGGGTAGCTTTTGATACATCGTAAGACATATCACCATGCTGTGTAATGAGAACTGTGCAGTAGTTTCTCTGGGGAAAAAAAGAGAATTTGCACTCTGAGCTTCCTGATTTGTTTTTTATTGACCCTTTAGTAGGACAGTAGGTAATACTTAAGATAAAGGGATGGACGTTTGAGTTCAGGTTTGAACTAAATCCAATTTTTAAATTACTGTAGGGGTTTCTTCATTTTTGGCACAGTGCACCTCTTCTGGAAATGGCAATCCACAGCAAGCCAATCATACTGCCACAATAACAGTGCTATGCAAACAAGATTTCTGTTTGGGTACAATATGAAGGGTGAGCAGAGACTGTCCTTTAAGCTGTCCTTGTAGGTAAAAACAGTCCCCACCAAATTCAGCTTAGACCAGGACTTCATCAAAGAGAGAGATTTAACAAATAATTTGGCAAATATATTTAGAAGACATAAAATATGACTTTCGGATCACTTCATTATGTGTTATTTGTTTAAATGTACCCTGACTCAATTACAATCCTGTTTCTGTAAACTATTTTGCTTTCCATACAAATTGCTGAAAAGAATTTTCAAAATATCAGTGTGTGATAAGCACTTAGTATTCGTAGGATCTTCTGAAAAGCCCATCTGCTATGCAAATTAATATCTAAGAGTAATTTCTGAATGGGGATTCATAAAGGCATGGTTCAGAAAAACAATTAGCATATGTTTACCTTTCAGCGATTTCAGTAAAATACAGACTTTTATTTGAATACTTTGTACAATGAGGACTGATTTCCCAAGCTGAGGTTGTCCTCATTACAACTAGTAATATCAATATATTGTTTGCTTATTAACGGATTTGGATTTTATTTGCTCATTCCTCCACCAGATTCAATATTTGGTGATGGAAAACACATTAATTCGTTTAATTATTCATGAAGCATGTTGTACATGGTTGTGTTATTTCCCCACCCCGTGGGAGGAGGTGACTCTTTTTCTCAGTTGCTTTCAGGAGCACGTTTTCCCAGCTGAGTCTTTCTGTCTTGTCCCCTAGTGCACCTGGTGGACATCTGGAATGTGATAGAAGCCTTGCGGGAGAACGCCCTGAACAACCTGGACCCCAGCATCGAACTGAACGTGGCTCGCCTGGAAGCTGTGATTTCAACCATCTTCTACCAGCTCAACAAACGGATGCCGACAACCCATCAGATCAACGTGGAGCAATCCATCAGCTTGCTGCTCAACTTCCTGCTAGCGGCCTTTGATCCGTAAGTCTGCCTTTCTTCCCTCCTCTCCCAAATGGTGAAAGGATTTTACTTCCTCCAGAAATATCTCTGGAGAACAGTTGAACAGGCTCAGTTCTGTCCCAGATAACGAGCATGTGAATAGTGCTAACTAGGGAGACAACCTAAATTAAGGGCCTCTGCTTTCTTTTCCTTTGAGCCAAATTCAGCACAACTGTGTTTTCATCCAGCTACTCAGACTTGTTCCGGTTTATATCAAAGAAGAATTATCTACAGAAACAAATTCACATGCGCTTCTAATTTGGCTTGTTGTTTATTGACACACTAGTGGCTGACACCACTGCAATGCCTCTGCAGCAGTGCCATGGGTTAATAGCTCATTATTTTGAAAGAGCTCATTTCCCTGCAAGTTCCTGCAGCTGTAAGCAATTTTTTTTTCTGGCTCATGCCAGTGCAGCATGATTTTGAGACCATGACAGAAATAGGATTAAAGACACGGAGGTGATGAAATTCATGTTGTTTATTACTGCATGGGACTCATATTACAAAAAGAACAAGTTTGAGATAGAGCAAGCCACTTACATTAATGGGTATTCTGTGTATACCTATTACAGCTTCTGAATATGTAGTTGGCAACCTGTACTGCAATATTTGCAGTCCTCAGAACTGAGTTATTGGAGAACAGTGGTTAAGTCTGACAGATGCAGATGTTGTCACTTATTTTTTGAAAATTCACCAGCAGAAAGCACTGTCCATGACACATTAAAATAAGGATGCTGTCCCTCTTCCCCCCTCTCTTCCCAGTCCTCTATCTTGCTGCCCTGGTACTGGGTGTCACTGAGCACCTCTCAGTGCCAGACCAGCCAGTGGCTCAGTCGCCATGGCAACAGGGAGAAAAAGTAGATGTTCCACATCAGAAGGCTGCACTCAACCTCTCCTCTGGCCCCTCTGAGGGGAAGAAAAGCCAATCCATTGTGAAATCATAGCCTTCAGGAACATTTTCCTCCCCTCAAGGGCAATAAAAGAAGGAACGGGCATTTTAATTCATACCGTTGTGGCTGTGACAAGCACACTGAGGGATGCTGGAAATGACCAGATGCATTTATTGCTGCATGCCACAATTAAACTGCTTCCTGGCTGGTAAACACAGGGAAAGACCCTGGACTGTGGAAGCAAGACCTGTGATCGTGTGCTTATTTTGTAGCTCACTGTAAAGGGGTAAAGATCTCAGCTATGCAACACAGTTACTTGCAGCAAAATGAAACAGAGGAATTTAGTCTACTGGAGGGAATCAGAGAATGTTTTTAAGAGCGTAAGGTTTTGCTTTCCCTGAAAACATCCCGTGTGCTGTGATTCATGACCTCTTTTTGGGCTCCATCAGGCC
This sequence comes from Melanocharis versteri, assembly GCA_013397845.1. Classification (NCBI taxonomy): domain Eukaryota; kingdom Metazoa; phylum Chordata; class Aves; order Passeriformes; family Melanocharitidae; genus Melanocharis; species Melanocharis versteri. Next base: position 845,857 of record VZTG01009130.1, read on the forward strand.
CCCCCAGAGGTAAGGAAGCTGTGACCCTCACTCTATTTGTCAAGCAGCAGCTCAGTCTGTTGTGCTGCCTCTGAGTGGAGTGCATGAGATGCACTTCCCAGAAGGGCAGAGACACCCAGTGAATCCCTAGGACAAGGCTCCCAGCTCTGAGGTCAGAGATAGGGACTAGCTGCCTATCATGCCATATTAAATACACCAGACATATGAGATGAGATTCAGGTGCAATCTGATATATCTAAGTTGAGGCTTCATCAAGATACATGTCAGCTAGGTCTCTCTGTACTGTAATGGAGGTCTAGACACCTGTCACAAATATAGACATACCAGTTAAGCATCTGATCCTCAAAATGTGCCCTATCCTTTAGTATGACTCATATTATTGAGGTTTTGGGTTGGATATTGGTTTAACAACCACTGGTGGTTCAGGTTTCCTGGTTTCTGGGAAACTGAGGGAGGGAGGTGGCTCTACATGCTTCCAGGGACAGTGTGAGAGCTGCTGGGGTCTAACCAGAGCTTCCCATGTTGCTCCTTTCCCTCCCCTCCAGTGCAGCAGAAAGGTTGTTCTCTGCTAAAAGTTTGAAGTTGGTGGAAGGAGGAGCAAGGTCGTTTCTTGTGGTCTCATGTTCCAAGAGAAGCAATGCTTTGCATGCCATCGGGAGGGACTCAGCAGGCCAGAGAAGTGGGCCCATGGGAATCTCCTCACGAGGTTTAGCAAGGCCAAGTGCAAGGTGCTGCGGGTCCAGAGAAGGTGGTGCAGTTTCTTGTGTCCCATTTGGAACCCAAGGAAAGCGGAGAAATGGAGTCTGCAACCTAACATACATGAAAGGACCACAAGGGACAAGTTATTTCATGTTTTAAAATCTAATAAGCCTGCCACTGTTGCATTTATTTAGTTCTAGTTAATATATGTGTTGCTCTTCATGTACTGTGCTGGCTGAAGATCCTTCAAACTTTAAACAAAGCCTCTTCCTTCTTTTATAGCCTGCTGAAAACCTGGCAGGTTTCTCTGCCCTCTGGCAAGGAGTGTTTCCTTAGGCTTGCAATACAGATGTCTTCTCAGGAGCTGAAACTTGGCTGGCAAAACATAAAAGGAACCACAGTGTAGTGCCATGGCTTGTGGGTCAACTTGGCCACTGCCAGTGCTGAGCTTACATCCTGGGTTTTTTATGTTTTTTTCATGGCCTTGAGGATCTATTAGGTCTACAGATAATTATATTTCTCTGCTGCTCAACCCTGAAGGGAGGAAAAATGGGGAAAAGTTATAGTGTATAGAATTTCACGTGAGACTGAATATGATGTTCCTTCATGCTGCTAAAAGTAAACTAAAGTACAAGTACAACCTTATAAAACTGCAAGCCAACAAATTCAAAATTCACAAACAGAAATACTTCTCTAATTAATTTATCATTAGTGTGTGGAAGCCAGCACCATGTAGTAGATGACCCTGACAGACCAAAACCAGTGAGCAGAATGAGGTGGTCAGACTTTAAAAAATCCAGACAGAAACATGCCCGATCTACGTTTTTAACCACACGTTAAAATTGTGCAATAGCTTTTGCTTCAAGGCCTAATGGGATTAGTTGGCTTTATGAAATAATAGCACACTTCCTTCACTGGCACACCAAGTACTATGTAAAAAATTGACAAGTTTAAACCTCTCTGAAAAATTCCTCCCAGGCTGGTGTCAAAGCCTAGGCAGCAAGGTGGAATGTCAGCCTCATTCAGTCTAGTTCTCCAAAAATCTCCTTTTAAACAGACTGTGAAGTATTCTGTGCTAAATCATCTCTGCATTCCTGCTGCAAAGTTTGACTGATAAAACAATAGCTGAATTTTCTCTGTTCCTTGGCATACCCTGTCCTATGGATGGAGCTGTGGGCCCTGGGCTATGAAACAGACCCTGTCTGGCTGGGGGAAGGCTTGACTTCTACAAAGAAAAGAGGAAATATTCATGCCCTTGTTTAAACAAATGAATGTTTGAATTGTACTGATTTCAGTACATAAAGATGATCAATATCTATTTTGGAAATACAATTTCTTGCTCATCCATCTATTCAGACCAGTAAGGTGTTTAATTCCCTCTCTTCTCCACCTTTGCTACTCATTGAAAGCCACAGAGGCATTAACAAAGGAAGTCCAGCAAAAACAAAAAATGCATTTCTAGCAGAATTCTAGAGATTGGGGTGTCATGCATTTTGCTCTCATACATGAAAGATTTTTGCTCAATGTCAATAGAATTTCATCTCTGAAGCCTCTTTGTGAATGTAGTAATTTGTACATTTTACAGCCTCTGACATTTCAGAATTGACTGCCTTGATTGCGGTGGGTAGTAACCAGTAACTGAAGAAATTTCGTTACTTTTGTAAAAGATACCTTAAAGCATTGGGGGAGCATGACTTTAGCCTCATTAGTGAGAAAAGTTGTATTTTCTCAATGTCCTTTTCATGGGACACATTTGCTGTTTCTAAAGATGTGATGCTATTTCTTGATAGCTTTCCTCACCATACGGCTGTAGCAGTATGGGTGTTGCTAGAGATCCTGACAAATGACAGCGTCATCTATTTGGTACCACTCTCCTTGGTGACCCAATAGGCAAAATCAGGCCTTGGAGCTGGACTCAGACTCAGGTCTGTGGATTTTGTCAGGCAGTCTGTGGGGTTTCCTTGCTCTGAGGACAGGCTGTCTCTGCAGCTATGCAGTGGAAGAGGAAACCTGCTCTGCTCTGGTGTCTAAAAGCACGTATTATTTTTTGCCCTTTTTTCTCCAAGCAGCAGGAGATAACCTTCAGCCCTGGCCATCATTCCCTTTCATAAGTACTCCATCCTGTATTGTTGCTAAGTGCACATCAGCTTTAAGGTTTGCTTTTGACATCATTTATGCCTCTAGTACTTTTATTGCTCAAGAGTAACCTCAGTAAGAGAGGTGCAATATAAAATCAAAGTATTTTCTGTCCTCTCCTATTTCCACTGGTAAAATTTGTTTCTCTTTGCATTAGCCAGCCCAAAGCTGCTTTCAGGGAGCGCTGACTTCTACCGAGATGTTCCTGCTGCTGTGAGCCACTGCTTCAGCATTTGCTTTTGCACAGCAAGCACTGTGAGGCCCCAGTGCTGCCAGTCAAGGGCATCTGTGGTGCTTAGACATAGCTCAGGGCTCTTCTGGATCCAAGTGATGTTGGCGAGTCTTAGGCCCCATTACCCTGTCTGTTCATCAGTCATATGTATTTAAATATGCATGTGTGTATATGCACACACACACACACACACACACGTATGTATTTGGAGGGCAAATTGGGTTTATACTGGCTCTTGTGATGCTTTTAGGAATACAAATGACTGATACAAAATACGGTGTCAAAACTAATCAACTCAAATGGAGAGATTGAAGAGATAAATGATATCTTTTCTTTTTCTGTTCCTCTGTTCCATAACCGTTTGAGTATGGGAAAAGCCAATGGCTCTAGGGTGGAAAGCTGAAGCCAAGTTGATATGTGTCTGCCATGCAAAAATATAATCCTATTAGTAAATGTAACTAAACCTCCTGGGAAAAATAATCTAAATCTGAAGCACTTCCACATGGGCTTTTTTTTAATCTCTAAATCTTCCATTGCTTCTTAATAATGCCATTGCTTCCACTTAGCTTTTTTTTTTTTTTTTTTAATATAACAAGTCTTTTAAAGGCAGATGGAAACCTCAAGATGAAACAGTGCAGAAAAATTCCTAAGGGTCTGAAGGGCATCATGCACAAAAAGAATACAAAAGGACCACATTCTCAGCCATAGCAGTGCTAAGTCTGGTTTACACAAATCAGAATCCAATCAACAAAGAATGGAAATACAGAAGTCTGGAAGTTCCTATGCTGTGATTTTAATCTTACGAAGCCAGTCAAAGGAAACTCAGTGTAATGAAAAGAAAGTGTGCACAAAAGTCAGCATTAAAGAACACAGTAAAGATTTCTTTCTTAAATACTGAAGTAGTGAATTTATTATTTTTGCCTGTATTTCTAGTTGATTTTCTGGCAAAAAGCAGAATTTAAAATTAGTGTAATGGATAATTAGAATTAGTATTTAGAATTATGGGTTACACTGACGTAGAACTAAATCCAATTCAATGAACTTTAACGATTATTAACTAGTCAAGCTTAGGGAACTGACTCATTTTCTGAAGTCTGAGTGACTTAATGAACATAGCAGTGAAGCATGTAGCATGTATCAATGTACAGGTGTGAGTATACCATTTATGTCTGTCTTACATGTATATGTTATTGCATTCGTCTGGTTTGGGATTAGCAGAGAAAGAGACATAGTCACAGGCTCTGTGTCTTTCCAGAATCAGTTCATCTTTTAGTTCTGATCAGACACAATTTTCTTCCTTAAAATTATGAGTGACAATGAGCAGAGTAATTTTAGAAATATTGAGGAAGAGCTAAATTTCTATATACTACGATTGGAAGTGCAGTTAGACCGTCCTATGTAGGACATGATTGTATACATTAAACAGAAAATCCTTTGTAAACATTGTGTTCCCTGGTAGAGATCACAGAAACTCCATTTCCAAAAACTTACACAAAACTTTATCATCTAGCCCTGTCGTTAGTCCTGTCAGTAGAATTTAGAAGGAAACATGGCTGCCATTTTGCTAAGCTCACAAGTATTGGTTGTCTCTTTTTTAAAGCATGATGACATGTTCTTACTGATGTCACTAATTAAGATCATTAATTCATGTGGGAAGCTATGAAGTAATGCCAAGGAGTTTGGATGACGGATAGGAATTGCTACAGTGCAACTCTGGGCTCCTACTGCCTTACAGTAAGATTCAGAGAATTCAAAGAAAAACCACATTTCACCATTTGGATGTCAAGAAAATTAACATTAAGAAGGAGATGAACTTAGGGAGAGCATGTTCATTCTTGTCTTTGGAAAGGGGCTGGGCACTAAACTGGGGCTGATAGGTGTTTTAGGGGCTAGATGTGCCATGCAGTGTGTGAATGTGAAGTCGTGTTTTACTCATGCATCTCAAATAAACCAGGGTTTCTATGGTGGCAGGTGGTCATTGGGGACCATCATGGCTGTAAAAGGAGAATGAGGATAGCAAGAGGAGTAATAAAGTTAAGCCGTTGCATGCTTCAAGACAGTTGGGGAAAGAGTTGGCAATGTGCCTTTTTGCCCCAAGACAAACTCCTGGGTGAATTTGGGGTTTAATAGCATTTATGCATTGTAAATTGAAAGTAGAAAGCCAGGTACAACCTCATCTGGAATAAACCAGGGACAAAACTCTTCTCCATATCACAGCATATGTCCTTTGCTCATTCTGGATGCAGGCATATTCTCCATTTTTCGGCAAAGTCCTTCTTCAAGGTTCCTAGGGGTCAGGTGTATCATTTAAAAGGCAATTTTCAGGACCTACTGACAGGTACAGATAAAGTTTGTGCAATGATGTGAGCCCTGTGTGCTTTTTCACTTTTGATCCCAGTGTTGATTTTTTCACTTACTTGCAATCTTCTAGGTCCAAAAAATTCCCAAAGCACTTAGGATAGGGAAACCATGAGCGTGATAGGTGTCTCCCAGTGCTGCTGTATCACAAATAGCAGTAATAATTATCACTGTAGTGTATAATGAGATAAACAGTTTAATACTGAGCTTCATAGACATAATAAATCTGCTCTGAGATCTTTACAGAACAATATACCGATGTGTTCCCACAAAACAAACTTTCTTTTTAAAGGTCTTATTTCTCTATATCTCAATCCACATATATTGTGCGTTACAGTAAGTGATGTCAGAAATATGCATTCTAATTGAACAGATTCTCATAAAATGGACATATAAAATATGTCTGCTTTCTACTTTCGAACAGGGAAGGACATGGTAAAATTTCCGTTTTTGCTGTCAAAATGGCCTTGGCAACTCTTTGTGGAGGAAAAATCATGGACAAATTAAGATGTAAGTGACATTTTTACCTGTTAAAAATTGTTGTTGTTGGAGAAACAACAGTACACATAGAAGAGGGAATTAGGATAAGTTACAGTTTCATGGCTGGTTTTGGGAGTTGCCCTATGTATATCTCCAAGGACATCCCACTAAATGTTTGGTTGAGCTTCACACTGAGGTTTTTAAACACAAATTGAGGTTCTTGTTGGTGAATTTTGGGGTTTTTTCCATTGGGTTTTTTAATTCGGTATACAGATAAGTGCCTCAACGTCATGAAGCATCATTTAACAATTTTTTCTGATTATTTTTTAATAATGTCTATGTATTTTCACACATAGAAGAACAATATATTTGTGTACTATTTATATTTTCTTCCACAGGGCATTCTTATGCCATGTATTTTGGTGAACAGATTCTCATTTCACAGGATTTTTTCCCAGTTCCCCAGTAGCAAAGGCATTGTTTACTTGTAGCTGCAATGGAAGACTTTCTGTTTAGTGATACGATGTCTGTAGCTCAGGTCCAGAACACCATTTTCCAGACTTTTTGACCAAAAACCCTTCAGTTTCCACTGAGCCTTCTACCTCGGCCCGAGAAAACTGAGTTTACAAATTACTGTTGATTAGAGTAGACGGGTAGAAATCCCAGGTGCTGATTTAGTCTTCCAGATTTGGTGCCATTTTTTAATACATTATTTCTATGTAGAAACTCAAATACAGACTGAACTAAAGTCATAAATTATAAATTGAGCACCATTTGTTCCCTGAGATGCTTTAAGAATAGGAACTGGGTCCATCCAGTGGAAGGCTGAAGTACAATGATGGTTTTTTGGGTCAGCAGTCCCAGAGTCCTGTTGTCAGAATTTCCCTTCCATGTTCCTGGAAATGAAGCAGCTGACATGACAGCCTGAAAAACAATAAATGTTCCTTAGTCAGAGATCTCCTGCTAAGCAGAGGATAATTTTAAACAAGCAGAGAAGTAAGGGCTGACAAACTGACATCTCTGCAATAATAAAAGGGTGATATTTTTATACATAAAAAAAAGGGAGAAGAGTGAAAAGTAATGCATTTGCAAGACCTTCATTGCTTTGTGTGTCCAAAACAATAATAACTGACTTAATGAACCCATTGTCAAGATTTTGATTTGACATGGTAAGCTGACAGTAGGCAAAAAGCTGATGTAGCGTATCTTGTCAAATCAGAGCCTTCTTATCTGATTAAATTACTGCCTCATGCCATGCATCAGACTTTGCTTAAAAATGACCACACACAAAGAAAAAAAAAATCAGGAACATTTTAGTATTAATATCAGCTACTTCTTAATATGCAAGTAATTCTTCTTGTTTTCTTTTGAAAGAGGTCGGAATTAAAGATGCAGTAATAATGGAGGTTTCCGTAAGCCAAGCATGTTTAGTACTTCTTTTTCAAATCAGATGATACTGAACTCAGAGCAAATCTGTAGCTCACACTGAAGCTGCTGTGCTCTTTCCTTGTCTTTCCCCCCCTCAGATATTTTCTCCATGATTTCTGACTCCAGCGGGACGATGGTTTATGGCAGGTACGACATGTTCCTGCGCGAGGTTCTCAAGCTGCCCACCGCTGTCTTCGAGGGGCCTTCATTTGGTTACACTGAGCAGTCGGCAAAATCCTGTTTCTCGCAACAGGTAAATGGAGAGACACAGTGTCTCAATCACCCCTCTGAGCCGGCCAAGACTCTTCCTGTCTTACACATGTGTGCATATTTGCCCAGGAAGCCCAGGGCTGGATGAGGGGAAGGTCCACTCCGCTGATTTCTGGCATGTAGATTTGGTGCCTTCAACAGGAAGCTGGTTCCCCGTATAACCATGAAGAGAGAGGCTTAGTCAAAAAGTGATTCAGAGCAGGGTCTTGACTTACACGTTCCTAAATTAGGGAACTTCCTAATGTAAGCACCTGTTACATATATAACTTTAGGTATTACATGTATTTATACCCCAAGACGTGCAGTCCTCCCCTCCACTTAGTTGGTGTTGGTATAAGCATACACAAGAGTAACTTCTCCATACAAAGCTCAAGTTCCACCAAAAAAAATCAAACTTCAGGTTTTCCCAGTGATAGACACACAAGTTTAGGAGTGAGAAGAAAATCACCTTAAAACTTTTTTTTAAACGGGAATCGGTATGTATTACAAAAACCCCTGGTGTCTTACCAATAACACCAGTGAGATCAGATCAGGAAAGCAATGAATTTATCCTGAAGGAAATACAAGATTTTTCCGCAACTCAGCAGGCTCCATAGGTACACTGAGTACAGTACATTGGCTTCAACTAATACACAGCACTTCAGAAGATTCCATAATTGGGGCTGGTTGTCCACTTCTCCAGTGGAGAAGGAGAGAATTCCTCTGGCTCTTGCCACACATCACACTGCATAATTCCATAAATATGTAGTAAGGGAATATGCTGAAACTGGGACAATGTTAGAAATAAAGTTGTATTTTCCTTCTCTTTATCCTTTCATTTGCTAACTGAATACTGTTGAACAAGTAAGTTCAATGGAGCAGGAATAGTGTCATTTTCATGCAAAGTAGAGTCTCACTTTTTGTATTCTCTCAGTTTCATCACTAATCAATAGGCACTCCAGTCAACCAAAAGGAGATGTTGAAATTCATTTATTGAATCATCTCCCAACTCATTTTAAATGGTAATGTTTGCATATGTGAAACTTGTCTCGTTTCACAGAGAGAGACTTAAAACAGCACTTCATTTTATGTTAAAGAATTTACGTGATGAAGTGACTTCTGGTAGTTTTGTGTCAAAATAATGAAAGAGTGCTCTTGCATGGCAGCAGGGCATTCAAGCTTTGCATGTTGGACATGCTGTTACTGTAGATGAGAAAAGGATCTTTTTTTCTGGAAAAAATGTAATTCGGGCCTCATTTTTTATCTCGGTAGCCATCAAAAATGGCACTTGCTTTGAGATTGCATCCAGCTGAGTGGACCAGATGCATTAAGGTGCTTTTAGAAACAACATCTTCAAGCAGGCATAAGATGGTTTTGTTTACAAGCTCCACTTAGAGCTAAGAGTTAAGTCTCTGACTGATGTAGGTACACAGCAGGTTTACAAAGCTGCTGTTTTGCATCTGGAGGCAGCCAAGAACTCTTGTAAATCTAGTCTAATATTTCACTTAAATTGACTTCATGTAGTTCTCATTACATCCTCATTAGGGATGAACCAGAGTTTTGAAATGAGATTCAAAAAACCAGATATTTATGACACCATGATAAATGATATTTACAGTCTTAGTCACACACAAGTCATTCTTCCACCCTCCTATATTGCACGTAGCATTATCAGAAGTTGATACCCTGGAGTAAGTTTGGTGTTTTCGCTTGTTGTTCTCACTGTGGATCACTTTTGCTTACCAGAAACCTTTCAACCTCCTGATATATAGAGATTCTTCGATTTCAGGGAAAGAAAAAATTCTGGGAATGATCTGCTTATGGTGTCAAATCCATTTCAGTTTACATCTGAAAGGATTTTTCCTTTTGCAGAAATGTTTTATTATTCCCTATTCTGCTGGCTTACTTGATCCAACCATGTATTTTCCTCTGCCTGTGAACCACTGCTAGATTGAATGGCTATTCAAAGTAGAAACAACAGTGTTTCCTCATCAGCAAATTTGTGGGACAGAAATCCCGGAGCAAGTGACTTAATGTTTCAGAATACAAATCTGTGGCTCAAAAAGGAGTTTTGTCATCACCACTTTCCCCCATAGGTAGGACTGATGTGATGTTATACTGTATTTGTATTAAACAGTATTGTTATTATTGTAAAAACCACTTTAAAAAAAATTATCCCAAACTAAAAAGATAGACGCTAACTTCATTTTCTTAGCACTTGTCTAAGTGTTATTCCACAAACCTAGACTCCATCTGTGTGTAGTGTATATTTAGAAAACAGCTTTCAGTTTCAACTTTCCCAGCAGATGAAAGAAAATTGCAGGAGGAAAATGTATGGAAATTGCTCTGATGGTGTCCTTTTAAGGGACACTGCCTTTTTCTCTAATCCATAAAATCAGTGATCACCAGAGCAGTTTGGCCATAAAGCTGTCATTGAAGCTAAGTTGCCTTACTTGGTGCCAATCAGATTTTAAAGTTATAGCTGCATTCCAAAGCCCACTGCATTGTGGAAGAGCTGTTTTTGTCTCCTCTATTGGATTGTTAGATTGGTTGTTGTGTATCCCTTCAGGAGCAGAGGGCTACTCAGCTCTGCAGTGTGGGGCTCTGTAGGTCTCTTCTTTTCCTGGGCTTCCTTCCACCTTTTTTCCCCCCGTGCTCTCAGTTCTGCTGCAGACAACGCAGACATTTGCTGGCAGCATTGGTCAGCAAAGCCATACCAAGCATCCACAGCAGAAAAAGAAGTCCACATCTCCAAAAGAAAGGTCCTTTTCTGTGAGCTGATGCTTGTAGCATTGGATGCCTGTTTGGGAAGTGGTTATCCACTCTCCATGGCTGGGAAGATAACTCATACAACAAGCAGGTGGTAGTATTTGACTGGACTTTGACACTGCAGTTATTGTGGGGAAAGGTGGTATTCCAGCGAGATTTAGAGCTCATATTCTGGCTATTTCTGTTCATTAAAGAATCAAGTCCATTTTCACAGTAGCCTGAGGTATTTTCTCCTAGGGACAAACATCTTTACATCTTTCCAAATATCTTGCAGTATTTCACCCTGAGACTGTTGCAGTGTGAGATGTTTTCCATTGATCACTCAGTGTATAAGAGAAATAATGTTTTTATTTACATCTGGTGGTAGTTGTGTATAAATGGAGCACAGATACTCCATCTGGAAATCTCAGCTCTTTAAAGAATTCCACAACACACAGAGATGATACATGCCACTGCATAACCGCTGCTTAGCTTCCTCATGGGGTAACCACAGTTCTTTAGCAAGTTAAAGCAGCAGCTTATGCAATCAGATATGAAAATTTAGCTATCCCTTTGGATATGAGGATACTACTTAAATATGTATGTCTATAAAATATATCTGCATATATTCTCAGCAGGGCTCGATATTTTTGCATCTTAAATTTTATTTAAAGGAAGGCTCAGTTGCTGATTGAAAAAACAAATGAACTAAGATTTGTGATTACTTTTTCCAGACACCTAAGAAATTTAAGGCCCTAGATTGCATTTTTAAAATCAAGAGGGATATCTTAGAGTTTAAATCTCTTTGAAATTTAAAGAGGCATAAATCTCCAAGTGCTTAAAGGCGTGAAGAGTTTAGGAACAGTTGCAGTCCCTGAGTATATACCAACCTGACATCCCACAATCACAGCTCACCCATAACTAGTTGCCATTGCTCCTTAGACAAGCATAGTTTCTTAAATTACAGTAACAAATTGCCTGTGCTGGTCTCTCCCTATCCTGTATTTCTTTCGAATTTGTACTCCCTTGCCAGTATTTTCTTTCATTTTCTTTTTTGGAGTACCATCAGCAGTGATTTTTCGTTTGAAGATTGGTCATACACAGTGATACCCTACATGCACTTGTGCTTGTCACACGATACTCAAAACAGATGAGAACATGCAGAGTTGAATACCACCCTTAACCGCAAAGCATCTTCAGGCAGTGACTCTAGAAGAGAGTCTGGAAGTGAGTGGGAGCTACGTGTCTCCAACCCAGCCTTGTGAGAATGACTGCTAGTCATCAGTTGTATCATTGTACCGACTAAAAATAGTCTGGAAAAGCTTTGCTAGTATCACTTGTTCTTTTTAGTAAATCAGGGCTACAGGCAAACAGTGTTTGAAACTTATTCCCAAGTGATTCTGTAGAGACAAGATAAAATAATTTTGAGATGTCTAATTACTGATTTTTTGTGCATGTTTGTTTGCTTTTTTGAGCAGAAAAAAGTCACATTAAACACTTTCTTGGATACTCTCATGTCTGATCCCCCGCCACAGTGTCTAGTGTGGTTACCACTTCTGCATCGACTGGCAAATGTTGAAAATGGTAAGTAAAGAGACACTGCCAAAACACAGTTACAAGAATAAACTTTGGTGTGATGATTTTCACACTCTGTAGATGGTTTTGTGAAAGCTACTGTACTGGGTTCATTGACTTCATGTGCTATTTTTACAATGACTGGTAAAATATTTGAAGAAGTGTGTTGGTCATTCAGCCAGGAACATGGCTTAAATTTTGCTATGCTCAGGAAGTTAACCTGATCATGTCTCCTGCTGTGCTTTGGATAAACAAAGAACAATAGGACTTCATCCATTCACACGCTTATATTTGGTAAACTGTCAAGACCACAACTTTTATTAGCTATGGCATATGGCAGCAGAGAGGGAACAGCTTGGCAGTTTCCGTTCATGCAGTATTCTTGGAAGGAGATCTCCAGTGCAGTGCAAAACACCAGCCAGAAGGTCCTTAGGAAGGATCTACTCCTAAGTCTCCACTGCCAGACCATATCCTCTGAAAAGGAAGTTCCCTGTCGATGGTGTGCATCTATTTTTGGTGATAAAAGGAAAAGGAGGAAAAGTTGTATGTGTTCCTATACCAAACAAATCCCTGTTCCACTGAAAGGCATCAAGGTGGGTGCAGTGATGTTCCCAAGTCCTTTTTGGCTACAGAACAACCTATCTATCCCACCTTCTTCAAGCTCTTGACATCCATCTCTGTCCCTCACCAGCTTCACAGTGTTTCCTAGCCTAGAGCAGAAACCCTTCCTGCTGTAAAATTCTGGCAAGGAATTAAACCCCTGACACATTCAGCACTGATCCACATTTTCCCAGACTGAACCTTATGACAGAAAGGCAGAGGGTGCCTGGGAACAAGGGGATGTTCAGTACCCTGTGGTAAATTGGGTACGTACTGTAGCGAGGAAAGAGGAACAGAAATAGCACTATTGCCCGGAAGGTGCTCCAAGATATCTCAGTTGGTGTTTTAGCGTCCTCAGTTACTCGCATCCTTGTCACTATCTGCTTCTGAACAGAGAACAGGACCACACCGGTCCCTTCAAAGGCCAGCTTTCCAAATCTGGGCATCCAAAGCTAAGTGTTCAACTCCATGTATAGGTACCTAAATGACACCATTTTTACAGATGAGACAGCAGCAATTAAGAGACAATAACATGTCTAAGGACACTTTCATCCTTTCAGTAGTCATTCAGCTGATTTTGACTTTTCCTCCAAGGTGCCTCACTTCAGCTTCTTAAAGCACAACAAAACATTCAGCTTCTCCCAGTAGTGCAGCTGCAGTGGATTTTCCCACATACAAATTTCCTCTATCATAGAATAGTTTGGGTTGAAAGGGACCTTAAAGATCATCCAATTCCAACTCCCTAGCCCAGACACCTTCCACTAGACAAGGTTGCTCAAATCCCCATCCAACCTGACCTTGAACACTTCCAGGGATGGGTCATCCACAACTTATTCAGGCAATGCAATCCAGTGCCTCACCATCCTCACAGTAAAGATTTTCTTGCTAATACCTAACCTAAACCTACATTCTTTCAGTGAACCCATTCCCCCTTGTCCTATCCCTACATGCCCTTGAAAATGTCTCTCTCCAGCTCTCTTGTAGCCCCTTTAGATACTGGAAGGCTGCTCTAAGGACTCCCTGGGGCTTTCTCTTCTCCAGGCTGAGCAACTCTCTCAGCCTGTCTTCATAGGAGAGCCCTCATCTTTGTGGCCCTTCCCTGTACTCTGTCATGTATTCTGTTAGACACTGAACACATTTTTTGCTGCTGTGAGCAGGAGGTGCAGACACCAGCTCAGAAGTGAAGAAGGGTTTGGTGCCCAGTGTAGGAAGTGTTGTCCATGGCTTAGCACAGGTTGCTGTATTTTCACGGGTCAGAGCTGTCGGCAGCATCCAGCGCTGCAGATTGCTTTAAACAAAGAAGGGAACACCCTTCAGTTTGGGGCTTTGTCCGTAAGCTTTTGCTGGGTGTTGCTTTGTTTTGGTTTATGGCTCGCCATTTCTTTCTCCCTCACAGTCTTCCACCCTGTCGAGTGTTCCTACTGCCACAGCGAGAGCATGATGGGGTTTCGCTACCGCTGCCAGCAGTGTCACAATTACCAGCTCTGTCAGGACTGCTTCTGGAGGGGCCATGCCAGCGGTTCCCACAGCAACCAGCACCAAATGAAAGAGTACACGTCATGGGTAAGGGAAGGCTCCTGCCTCGCTGCAGACTGCCGTGCCCTCCAGCCATCAGAGAAGCCCCCAGCCACAGCTCTGGGCAGCTGTCTGGCTTAGGGGGAGCTGGGAGCCAGGCTGGCACTTTGGATTAGTGACCCTGTCTGGGAGGCTCCGGCCTTGGGAGCCATCGGGAGAGCGTGGAGGTGGGAATGGTCTTTTCTGGGTGAGGATCTGGGGCGTCTGTGACGGTGAGGACAGCGCAGGAGGGGCTGGCAGCAGGGCAGCAGGCTCATGGCAGCTTCTCCCGTTCCCACAGGACTCACGGTAAAATCGTCATTGGCTTGCTCTGTTTGGCTACGTGTAAATGAAATGATGAATACTTAATGCCCATTCATCAATATTTTCAGTTGAGTGGCTGCAGCATATGCGTAGCATTTGGGATGATCCTGGCGCTGTAGATTTGAGCGTGGTCACAGGCTTAGATCCACAGTAGTGTTTACTATAGGGAAAAGCTCACTTCAGTCTTTTTGTTGTTAATCAAAATAATGCAGGGGTTTTTCTAAGCTGAAAGAGAAGTATCAACAGCTGCTGGAGCCTTAACCTTCCCTGAAGGGCATGAGACCTGGGGACTCAGTTTTCCATGGACTGGAGCAAAGCCCCAATAGAACCCCTTAGTTACAGAGCATCAAAATCCTTCGGGGTTCAAATCCAGAGATCAGAAGAAAATACCTAATTAATCTCAAACATTTCAAAAGTATATTGTTAAAAAAGGAAAATTATGCATACAGCAAAAGCTCCAATTTGTATGGTGTTTGTGTTTATTTTTTAGCAAAGTTTGAAGTTTAATACTTTTAAAATGTCTGGTTTTCTGTTGATGGAACAGGCAAGGGTTAAATTTGATGTGGTTTGCTCTGTATGCCAGTCATACAGCCCTGCACTGTATCCCAGCAGACCTGGGTCTGTAATTGTTTTTGTGGGTCCTAATTGCTGCTTGTTGCATAGACACAAATGGCTGGAGTTTAGTATTTGAATAGGAAAGTGCCCACTATGTAGCTCAGACTCCATTCCTAACAGCAATTTGTGCTATAAAATCCATTTTTTGCTGTAGCCAGGGAGCTGTAATTATAGGTAGGAAGTAATTGGAAAACTTAAGATTTCTGCTCAGCAGAAGACAAAAATGTGACCACATGCTTAGTGCTTTCAAATGTTTCCATGCCAGAAACAAATGTTTTGCTTCAAGTTTGAAGTTGCCTTTCTGTAACATTCATGAGCATTTGTTCAAACCTGGTTAGCATTCTCCATAATGCATCGATATCGAGCTCCACATGCAGATTGGAAGAGTTCATGGGTGCAGTGGAAATCAACTGTTCTCAATTCAGAGTGAAATTGCATTTATAATGGAAGAGAAAGAGCTTGAACTTTACATATTTAGGTTGGATTTCTCTAATAGAAATATTTCATTATGGACTTGATGGCAATCATAAGTCGATGCAGGATGTATATGCACAAATACAAAACCCTTTCTGTCAAATTCCAGAAATATTTTTAAATTTCAGCCTGTAGAGCTGTGTTTTGGGAAGAGGAGACAGTGTTGAGGAGCACTAACGCTCATTTACTGGCAGAGAAGCTGAATCACAGAGAGCTGAGTTGAATTCCCTGAGAATCCATCACACAGCCTAATAGACACCTTAGATCTCAGAGCCCTTCCTTAGAAGGGAAGTTGAGTTTACTCTTCAACTGCAAAGTCTCCAAACAAAAAAGAAAGCAGAAAATACTGATTTTTTTTTGACACACTGATGAAAATTATGCTTCTTGCACAGACCCCCCCATCTTTTGGGGGCAGTGACAGTACCTCAGTCTCTTTTGAAGTGTTGTTGCCACAGTGGGGCAATTCCTGGCAAGCCCATGTCTCAAATTTCCATTCTCCGGTGGTCAGTGGCCACAGGAGGTGGAAGAGAAGCTTTGCAATAGCAGCTAAACAATACAGGGTACTGGAGGTGAGGAGGGAAATACTAGTGAGGGGAAGGAACATAGCAGCCTGGTGCCTGGCCCACATCTAGAAGGGAAATGGTGTCCCGTACAGTGTATCTATAGGGACAAACATCCTCAGATCTGTTCTCCTTGCACTCCCAGGCTGGTGAGGCACAAGCCAGCACCTGTCCAGGCGACACAAACTGTGCTGTTCTTCATTCAACACTGAGTGCAGCACTGCAAAAAAGCCATGGCAACTGTCCCTGTAGATACACCCCCCAGCCTGCTCTAAAGGCCTCTGAAGATGACAGTAATCCTTCCCCAGACAGAGCATTCTTTGCCTTACCAGACTCTCGGCGTGGGAGGGGGGCAAGGGGGATGTCAGTCCGTAGGTACGTGAGCTGTTAGAGCTTCCTGTTGTTCTGTGCTTCCTATGGTAGAAACAGTATGCACCTTACTTGTCCAGATTACCTCTACCTTCCTTGTTCCTCCCAGAAATCACCTGCTAAGAAGCTAACTAATGCACTTAGCAAGTCTTTAAGCTGTGCTTCCAGCCGTGAACCTTTGCACCCAATGTTCCCTGACCAGCCTGAAAAACCTCTAAACCTGGCTCATATTGTGTAAGTATCTGTGTGCTGTAGACAAAGTAAGCTTTGTTGTAGGAGTTGCTTGCACCAAGTGTAGACACTACAGCTCTGAACAAAGCAGGAGGCAGATGTGGCTTGTCCAGCTCAATGCATCACAAGTGCAAATTTGCTGGTAGGGTTATTTAATGTAGAAGTGTTCTTCTGGTGTGACTTCACTTGAAAAATCAATGGAATATATACATACAATCAAATACTGGGACACAACATTGGAATGTCCGCATTCTCCTCAAGAGATGTCCATGCAATTTCATGGAGTTTCAGCACTTTGGGATGTATTGATGCTGAGAACATCAGTTCTGTCCTCTAGAGACTCTTAACTTCGGTGTGTCACAGGTATGTCTTGACACAAGGCATCAAAGTGAAATCAGACCAATTTTATAAAAACAGCTGTCAGAGTTCTCACTGACTTTAGTGGAGATGTGGCTTCACCCAGCCTTGAAGAATTGTATTAGCCTGCATAAAAAGTGTGTCTTGAGCTGCCAAGTCACTTGAAAGGAGTCTATTATCCTTATGTTTCGATATGTTGAGAAAGCAAGATTATTTTTTGGTATAGTAGCATGTTACTACTTTTTTTCTGCAGGAGTCAAGAAATCCAAAGCGGAAAGAAAATGTATTTGTGCAGGATGGGGAAATTACCACTTTGGATAGTTTTTTCTAAAGCATATCCACTACCCATAGTGGCAGACACTCAGATTTTCTCATTCATCAGTTTGGCTTACCTTTGCTTCCTGGGTCCTTAAAAAAAAAGGGGGTGGGGGGAATCATTAAATTTCCCATAAAATTAAGGAAAAATCAAGACATTGTTTGGAAGAAAGGTACAAAGAAATTAACTTGGAAAAAATATTCCAAAAATACTGTCTTTAAAGTATTTCTCTTATCCTGATATATTTCTTAAGGAAGTATCTTTCTTAACCATGTTCCCAGGGCTCCTAACTGAAGCATTTCAGGCAGCAGCTATTAGAATTGTATTTACATGCTGCATATCTGTGTTACTGGCTGCTGGAACTGCTCTAGTCTGTAATTGTTACACATATTTACTTCTGTCCATCCTGAATATTTGTATGTAGCATCTTTAAAGGCAAGTGCACACCAGCCACTGTGGGCTGTGCAACGCCTGGAAAGTTCACCGAACCTGCCTTACATTTTAAGGATGAATTATGCTGATGGTCTTCTTATGTGGTGATAGCAGAACTTCTTCGAGGTGTAAGAGAGTGCTCTGGTCTTCAGAGACGAGGTGCCTCTGACAGACAAATAGTGCCAAATCCCTGTCACACTCAATTGCCAGTTAAAAGCCCTGCACCTCTTTATGGAAGAGTACTGGGAGGATGTTGTTCTTTGGAAGAAATGATCCGGAGCTGGATCTGCTGAGCTCCCTCACTGCTGTGCCTGACCCTGCTGGCAAGTCAGGGATAATTTCACAGATTTTGGCCATCCTTAAGGGAAATGGAGAGAGACAGAGAGCTTAAAACTGAAAGAGAAGCCTCTGTTCCCTGCTGGCTGGGGAATCTTGAAGGCCTGGGGATATGTCAGAATATAAAAGGTAGTGAAAACTGGGCTACTGTGAATGGATTAAATGAATTTAGGCAAGGCAAGGGGAAGGTACCATAATTAAGTAGGAACTGATCCAAATCTTTGCTGTGAAATTAACACCTTCCCTTATTCCTAAATATACAGACAATTTAGAGTGATGGGATGTGAGAACAAACCACCATCTATTCTGTTTTATGACAGTTTCTCTTTATTCATAGACTGATGGTAATATAACTTGGCAATATATATTGGCTATAACGATGCATGAGTGAAAAACCTGTAAGTTGTGGAGGTATCATGATCTACAGCATAATTCACACAAATTAACTGAGGGGAGAGGTATGCTACAGAACCTTGTCGAGAATATCTTCTCGCTGCTGTGATTTTTATTTTTAAACATAATGGAAGTTGAGAGAAACAGCTCTGGGCAGGAATCCAGGCAAAAAGGGGTTTATATGTGCATTAGATGGAAGAATTTTGGCAACAACACAATATCCTTTTCTTAGCTTCTAGCTTAAATGGGGACAAGTGCTCCCTGCATTACTATAGAGACTTGACTTTTGATTGTTCTTCCACCTTTGACTGGCACCAGACAGAAAGACTGCATGGGTTTTTTGTTCCACTGGTGCCACACAAAATTTTGAACTAAGCGAGAAATACATCTAAAGCCTCATCTAGCGAAGGAGTTATCAAGGTGTCATAAATCTGATGGTAGAACTCCTCCCACTGATGGAAGGGTCATTTTTCCTCTCTGTACGTAAGAATCGCAACATGAAAGAAAGTCCAGGCTGCAGAGATGACAAATGGCACGGCCAGTGCATCATGGAGGTGTTTTTCAAATCCATTCTGCACTGGCCTGACTTCATTTCCATCTTAAGCCTGTGGGAGCATTATTTTTGACATCAGTGTAAACAAGTTAGAGCAGCCTGGAGCACTTTGGAAAATTCTCCCTATTTAATTTGGTTTATTACTGTGGATATATGTTGTGCCATAGCATGCTTTTATTACATAGCATATTTCAATAGCATTAAGTGTTTTCTGTCTCCTTGAGGACAGTTAATTCAGTATCAATAGCTCACTTTTATCAGAAAGCTTAATCACTCACTTTCAGGAGTTTAAAAATAACCTCAGAAAGATCTAAAGATATAATTTATAGTCAATAGCCGAGCTTTCCTTTGCTTCACAATGAAGTTTGTTGTTATTGTCTTACCACATCACATAACTCTATGTGTTTGAACATCCATTTGGTATTCGAGTGGACCCTGAGGACTGTGACAGTGGGCATCAGCCTTTAAGAAACTTGCCTTGGGAAAACTCCAGATTAGTTTAATATCGTTTTCTTCATTATAAGAATTGGCAAACTAATGCTAATCACGAAACCTTAGCAAAGCCTTGGAGTTTAAAGACGTTTGTACACAAGAGTAACTTTGCTTATGTAAACAGATTAATGACCTTTTATGCATAGAGGTTCTCATGCTTTTTGCAGAATCAGGGTCATAAGAATGGAGTGTGTCCAATGTCTTACTTAGACCATATACATATTAAACTGACAGTTTAATTAATGATCTCTTTTCCATTTTATTCTGCCTGCAAAAGAGATACTTGGTGAGTATTTTTCTTCTTTAGTACACTTGTTGGAGGAAAAGCTTGGGAAAATTGTGATAATCTCAGCATTACAAAAAAAATATAACATTAAACATTTCTCTATAAGTACATGGAAGACAAAGGACTGCTCTCAAATTCATGACTGATCAGAACTGGAGGTTTTCATGTGGTTCTGCAGATGCAGGGTTAGGTTAAAACTATATTTTCATATAAATAAATAACACTCCACATCCTACCTCTTTCTCTTCACAGTTTTAAACTTCTCAAAATCAGCGTGGCATTATCATGCTGAGAAATTCATTTGGATTTTTCAAATACCATAGTTTTGCCTGTTTAATAACAAGTTACAGGACAAAATATATACTAGAATTGGCTTTCTTGGAAATGCTTTGGCTGACCAGTTGTCTTGCACAATTGGAGCCCAGTGAATGTTTTGCAGATGGCTACCATATTTTGATTTGCACGTCTGCAGAATTCAGAAAGCAAGATAGGTCTTCCATAGAGCATAAAGGGAATGTTAACCAAATTGAAGTCTGAATTATATGTAGCTTCAGATTCTGCTCATAACTGATTGAAAGCCCTGTGATTTTAATAATATACCTTTTAGTTGTTCCTGAGCGGATAGATCTTTTGCCCAATGTTATATAAGAAGTCTGCTAAGAAGGGGAAATTTCTTTTTGATGGATACAGAAGGAGAAAATTATACACAGATTATTTTTAAGAGTAGACAGTAAGAGGAAGAAAATTCCTTCTTGTTTCATTTTTTGTAAAAGCAGGAAATAAGGAATGTAATAACAGAATCATCTTTATTAATGGGTCCTCTTTAACTAAATACTTCCTCTAAATTTTGACTTGGAGGTTTGATATACTGGTTAAAAATCTTTGCTGTCAAACCAATTTAGTTCTGCATGTATTTTATGGGATGCTGAGGCCTTGGGTACACTGTGGTCACTTTGTGGGTGTGATAGCATGGAGCTTAGCACCAGGGATAACTTCATGAAAAGATGTGTCATTTATTGGCAGTTCCTCCCTGCAGACCTCCATGCTGCCACAGAGAACTGACTTCCAGTGCTCATCCTGGCTGGTTGAAAGCAGGGACTGTACCCTGGACTGCTGCCTCTGGAAAGGAGCAATGGCATAGTGGCTATTCTACCAAAGCAGGGGAAAAAAAGTCAAGCAGGTTGCTTAAAACTCACCTCAGAACACACAAAGGCATTATTTCCCTCCAGGCCTCAGTACCAGTGTATTTTTATCAACTTCTTAAAACCACAGTGTCTATAATTTGGAACTATTGCTACGTAAAGCAGGAGATGCCAGTTGCGATGTTACTTTAAACAAGCTCATTCTGTTCTGCATAAATACTGTTGCTGATGCAGGGGTTTTGGTGCAGAATTAATGCAGCTGGATATTTTGCCTTTCAGGCCCCCCCGACCTGTAACCAGCATGAACGACACACTCTTCTCCCATTCTGTTCCCTCAGGAAGTCCCTTTGCAAACAGAAGGTGAGTTCTTATCCTTATTTATATCAAAACATTATATGATAGTGGTGGAAGTTTCAATTTTCAATTCCCTCACGGGTAAGAAAAACCAAACCCTCTCACAAAGTAAAATCGAGAGACATGAGCAGAGAAATTCCTTGGTTAATTAAGACTGATACCCAGACATCTGAACGGAGAGCTGGAATTAAGGCACCCCAAGATTCCCACAGCAGAGCACTGAATTTCAGCTCTCATTTGAACCATTCTGACCCACTAAAATGCAACCCAGGCACCCTCCCATAGGGACCAAAAATGGGCTGCTGGTGAGAAGCCATTTTGTAACAGCACTATGGGAATAAGAACTGGGACATGCCATTGTCTACTGGGAATGCCTGCACCATACTGCAAGATATGTATGAACAAAGAGAAAATGTCTTCATACTTGCAATATAATAGCAAGACATCCTTTCCCCTGTTAAACTATTCTGATTTTCATTAAAATCTGCAAGGGAGAAGGAGTAGTCTTGGAATATGGTAACTGACCTTTCAGTAAACAAGCCAGGGAAATCTCATCAGAAATATTAATCCCAAAGAGAAGGTGCATGCAGCTGACTGTGTACATTTTGACTCAATATTTTGGCTCATCCAGCCAAAATATATGTGTAGCATTTGCTAGCTGTCTGACCCAATCTGTGTAAGCCTACAAATGTACATAGGTAAGAAGGTGGCAGGAAAATAACTTCCTGCTGTCTTAAGGAAGATGAGCAATGTGTCTTCCTTGGGCACATTTTATTGCTTCGTTCCTGCTGTGTGTGTCAGTGCTTCAGCATTCCCAAATGACTAAACACAATCTCCGGGTATGCACAGCTACACATTCTAACACCAAAACTGAAACCTAACCTGCAGTGTACACTGCAGAGTCAGAGTAAAGATGGTCTGCTACTTCTTTGATTTATGAATTTTGTTACCACAAGCTGTGAACTGTAAATTCTCAGTGTTACCTTTGTGCAGGTGGGTGTGACTGAGATGCTTTTTGAAAGCCAGTCCCAAAGCAGCCCCCAAGGCCAGATCTGCTGCCTATACAGAGAGACTGCAAATGCAGATTCACTTCAGTTGTTGGAATATATGAGAGTTTATGTGCAAGGCAGGGTAATTTATTTGTAGCCTCTCCAGGAGAGGCCATTAAGAGCAGCACTCTTTAGGAGTGTTGCTGATGCTTCTTTTTATTCCCAAGAAGTCCATGTGCTCGCTCAACAAAAGTATACTTTGCTCCTTAGGCCAGGGACCTGCAGTAACACTCACAGCACTGTCTACTGTGCTGCTTGTCTTTCTTTGCATGTAAAACATACCTGATTATTTTACTTTTGTCTTCTTTAGAACTGACTGTCTTTAACTATCAGGGTTAAATGTACATGCTTCCCTGAGCTGTTAGAATTCCTTTTTTTTCTAGGAAACACTCCTTGATGAGAATCCTCTGAAGGCAGGTGATAGTACCAGCCCCCTCAAGCATAGGTACCCAGACTTCCTTATAAGTGGATAGTGTGACATCCCTGTACAGATTAAAGTTTCCATGATGCAGCAGTCATTCTGGCCCTTTTAGAGTTAACTGTACCCTGATATGTAAGGTAATTACATTGACTGTGTATTAGAAGTTTTGTAACTCTTGTTTCATTGACGTAGCAGGATTTTAGGAGTTTGTCAGCTTATTCTCAGTATTTTTATTTTCACCTTTTACAAATTTAATTTGCATCTTTTTATTGGGAAGAAAAAGCACCCTGCAAACAGCCAAGTCAGTATTCTTTCTAAATAAATTGGATTTGTTGTTACGAACCCTCTCTGAACACTCTGCTCTCTGTGTATTCTTTTTGAGGTATTAACAAGGTTTCATTGTTTGAATCATTCAGGTTACTTGGGGGTATAAATGCAGCCAGTCCTGTGGCTGATGAGCATTCTCTTATAAAGCTGTATGTAAATCAGCTTCACAACAATTCACGGTCAGTATGAGAGCACTAACCTACTAATCGCAGTAGTTCTGTAGCTCATGTACTAAATCATTAGCAATTCTGCTAAACTACTCAAAATATTCTTTAAGGAAGGTGCTGATGGGCTAGAGGGTTTCTGTGGCTCTAATTAGTCTTTTGAATAGACTTCCTGCTGGCTGTGGGCTTTGCCAACTTCTCTTGCTTCTGCGCAGCACAAGTCTTTCATTTTACCCTTTCACGTAGGATTAATGTTAATGTGTCTAGTGGAAGTTGGAAACATTGCTTTTGAAAACTGAGCAAACTACACCTTTATGGTTCCATCATCGGTGTATGACTTGCCTGTTGTGTTCTTGACCAAGGAACAAAAGAGGCTTGCACAAAAGCCTGGAAATGACTCCAGGTCTCACAGCCAGCCTCCTCTGCCTCAGCTCTCGCCGTGGGTGGTTGCTGTTCTGCCGTTAGTGCTGCTTGCCAATAACCCTCCCCAGACCCCTCAGCTTTGCTTTTCAAAATGACCACAGGAAAGGCAGATCTAAGCCCTACTGAAGCTAATGAAAACTTCCCATTTACATAGTGAGCACTGGATTTGGACCCATGCCTCTAGTTGCTGCATCCTTTTTCCAGCATTCCCTCACACCTCAGTGACCTAAAGGAAGATCCTGTTTCATTCTGCATAAAAGAAATATGCAATTGCATAAGAACAGTTTCCCCTTCTTTTTTTATATGGAGTGTAATACCCTTTCTTTTTTTTTTTTTTTTTGGTCTTATTAATCCATGAGCATTAACTATAATTCAGTTATTATAGATACCAAGGTACTTTTCTGCTAAATGCCAAGATCTCCAGTCTGGGTTAGACTAATAACAGTATCTTCATTCATTCTTTTAAATATTACTGTTACTATTGCCGTGGGAAAATCAGGCCTCACTAGTAGAAGCTCATCCTCTGGTATATCAGAGAAACAGATTTTGATGGCTCTCTTTGCAATTGTGCTGATTTTATATTAAATACTCCATGATTCATATTATAATAAGAGAAGTACAAACTCAGAGTAAAATTTCTAGCTGGATGTAATCAACACTAAAAGCTCTGCTGGCTGTGTTTTGACTGCAGATAACTTATGGTTACTTTAATTTGTGTTGCAGTCTAGTCCAGAGGTTTCAGATAGCTTTAAGTGAAGTTTTTATGTAATTTGAATGTTTATTCAAAGAAGAATTGGCAGAGAATGTCATTCATAGCATTCCCATGGTATTTTTTTCAGCTACTTGAGTTCACATAAGAACATAGCCATTCTAACTAGTTTCTCCCCATAGCAGCAAATGCTAAATTCAGCACACCAGCTCATTTGCTGCTGGAAATGGATAGTATCTCCTAAGTTCAGCACACTACCATCTTTATTTCTGGATTCATGGGCAAAAACTGGAAATTAACTGGGAAGATGGCGAATCTTGTTAGAGGAAAGATCTTTGATAATAGGTAAATACAGTGACAAACTGCGAGGAACAGCTGAAAAGAGATGGAACATTATATACTATTTACACTTTAATTGCATCTGAAGCACAGATTTTGGGTGGGTACACAATTACTCCAAAGCTCAAAGGAAGTTGGGCTCAGGCTTTCCCTAAGATGCTTTTAATTTCTTCAAACTGCTTTAGAATCAAAGTCAACTTAAAATTTCTTTGCTTGTTTGCTAAGTTTGAGCCACCAAGTCCATAAGCGAGCTTTAATGAGGAGGTTGGCTTAGCAATTACAAGCACCTTTCTTCTAAATGTATACAGTGTGGAAATTGGTATCAACAATATGCTCTGTACAGCTCAAGAACAGCTTTAAAACACTTGTGTTAGAAAAGAAGAAACAGAAAAGTCTGTGATCTTCTCCCAAGTACCGAATCATGGTCATTTGCTGTGTTGACAGCTAACATGATTAAAACCACAAGGCCTGTAATTCTGTTGCTGTAGCTAATATTCAGGGGTTTTCTCTCATTTGTTTTTGCAATTTCTGATGGCCTAGAGGGCAGCAGAACAACAGAATATTACTGCAGAGTAGGTAATGCCCTTGCAAACCCAATGATTTGGATATGTTACATCAAAACAAGCAAACTGAGCATTATAGAAACTTTTGTCCGGTCAACAGAAATAACTCTATACCCTGAATTAATGGTTTTTTCCTTGTTTGAATACTTTTGTTCCCCAGCTGCAGTCTGTCATGCTGACTTAAAGTATATAGCTGCCACAGTAACGGGTACAATCTCCTGCTCTTTTGTAATAAATGTTTTCTTTAAGCTGTTGAATTATTGAGCTTATGTAGGATAAAATGAAACGGAATGTTTTTTCTTGCACTTTTTCTCAGCCCCCCCTCCACAGCTAACGCATTTAGTTCTTCTAGAGGAGTAATAAACTGGAATAAATGGTGTGATGCAGCACATTCTGGTGGACTTGAAATGATTTGGCAATTGTGTGATAGATAGAAAGAATGCCCTATGATATCAGATACCCATAGCCAAGGAGAAATTGAGTCTTATTTAATGCTGAGTCAGAATGGCTGGTGCCTTTTTTTGAACTCCATAGAAGTTAAATGAATTGGATATTCTACCTGATCATAACAAGAGATTAGGCCAAATTTCTAGACAACAACTAACTTGGAGCAAAACATACTGGTTGCTGCTGTTTTCCATGTTTCTGTCTCCAAGGAGCATGGTGGACTTCAACTGCATGTTGTCTTTGCATGTTGTTTTCAGAACAAGATGAGAATCCTTATTTCATCAGCAATATTCTGCCTGGCTAAAGGAAAGGTTTAAGTGTTTGATTGTTCAGTAGCCAAGTAGACACTAATGAGGGCATAACATTTACACCAGTATTGTTAGGTCTATATCTTTATAGACATCTGCTCATAGTTGGAAGGTTTGTCTCTAAATTTGGATGGAGAACCATTATTTGGCATCTTACAAGGTGTTCCATTTTAGCAGGAATATATCTTTAAAATACCTGTTCCAGTTGGAAACTCACTGTGGCCAAAACGATCTCTGAAGTATTAGTTGTATTCTGGGGAATATGTGGAGGATGTAGGAAGATATGGAAGAACAAGAAGGGCAAATGTAGCTCTTCCAATTGTAGGAGGGTTGAAGGCAGAATCAGGGACAAAGGTGAAAGGGATTATACAGGAGACAGCCTAACCTTGGTATCCAAAGATACTGAAATTATAAAAGAGTTAGTAAGCATCTGGAGGATAATAAACAAGAAATAACCACCATAGATTTGTCAACAACAAATTATATCAACCGAACTAATTTATTCCATTGACAGGATGACTGGTGCAGTGGGTAAAAAAAGAAGTGGCAGATACAATACAGGTTAACCTTCAAAGGACTTTAGACGTAGTCCCAGATGACAGAGAAGTACCCAAAGAAAAGACGGACATTGGGAAATTGGTAAAAGACCAACATTGAAAATGAATAATGACATTTTCAGAAGTTTGCTAGTTTGCTGTCGCTTTAGGAGAAGGACATCTGCTGGTATTCTTGAAAGCTATCCTAAATCAGGCTCTATGCACTATTTCTCATAGTGACTAAATGGAAGCAATAGAGTGAATATATCCAATTTGTAGGTGGCACAAAGGTTGAAATAGTTATGGAAAGGAGTGCTTGAAGAGCAGTTTCTAAATAAAAAAAATTAGCTCAGTAGCAATGGTAGTAATTGATGTCCAAATGATCTGAAATCAATTACAGGAAATTCAGTAATTATAAGTGAAAAGTGCTGTAGCAAGGAAGCAAATAGTCAAATAAAAGATGGGAGCATAATTGGATGGATAGAAATATTTTAACAGAGGACCTAGCAGTTGCAGTGAACCACAAACTAATTGAAGTCAGCAGTATGATTGTTAGATTGCATTTGACCCTGGAACATCATCTGGAAAGCCATTAAAACTCATTCCCCAGAAGAGGAGACATCTGCCTAGAGGTTTGCATCCAGTTTAGGGCAACAGCACAGGGGTAGATATGCCAACCAGCGTATCTGGAGTCCAGAGGAGACGCCCAAACATCAGGAAAACAGAGAAAATATAACTCATGAGAAAAGGCTGGAAGGTTAAACTTTGCTTAATCAACTAAAAAGGAAAGGGACGTGGATACACGTGGCATCAGTTGCTCAGTGAGAAATCCTTGCTTGCCTCTCTCTCCACCCTAACTTTGTTGCTTCTGGAGCACAGGAGAGGAGCACTTGTGGTTGGTGGAGGGGGCATCACACCTTAGAGAGCAAGGTACAAAATCTGCCCTGGGGCCTTCCATCTCCCTCTTTGGCAACGTATTTATCTGTACTTTTAGAACTGAAAGGTGTATTTTTGGCTGAAATGGCGCACCCTGTACCCCTTGAATGCATTTTCCTTCTGTAACTGGGAAGAAAACGTGTGGAAAACGCATCCTTCTAGATGGCATGGAGCATGTTTATCTGCATGGATATTGCCCCAGTGGAAGCACAGCACACATAAGTAGCATGCTGATGGGCAGGGAAGTGTGAAACAAGCATTTTTTCTTGCTGTGCAGTGCAGCATTTCATTCAGCTATCTTACAAATTTATTATAAATCAATAGGCTTGAGTTCTTAGGACAACCTTTGGTCCCATCCTTTTCAGAACCCCACTGCCAACCTTGCCCTCCCAAAAGGAGGGGAATAACATACATCTTGTCCCACTGAATTCCTTCTTTGTCCCAATATTAAAGGCTTTGAAGATTTACCGTGCGCCACATTTGTGCAATATCATCTGCCTACACACGCACACAGACCCATACACCCCTGGATGCACAGGCGTGTCCATGCTCATGCACCCCCTGAGGTGCCAAACCAAAAAAAAAAAAAAAGATGAATAATTTTTAAAAAGAAGAAAGTAAAATATAATTGTGTTTTGCTTTGTTGTATCTTAAACCAGAAAATGCTGCAGCGTGAAAAAGAACATTTTCAATGTTTCCCATTTTTAGCCAGTGGTAGCTTGTTAACGTGGATATTTAAGTGTTGGGAAGGATGCAGTCACTGCAATCCATTAAATACTGTAATTAGGAAAAAAAGTGTGTTTGGTGAACTATGTATTATTTTAAATCAACAGAAAAACAGTACTTCTGAAAATTAAAGTGCTGTATCCCATCACTGCATCTAAATAAAGGCCTTTCCACAGATTATTGAAACCATTTTACAGTTAATGTGGAGGAAAGCAATTTAGCTGTTATGGTAAAGCTTTCCCAGCTTGAAAGCAGCATTTGAGACCACATTTATCCCGGACTCCATCTGGAAAATACACAAGCCTTCATCTCTCCATTTGTGAGATAAGCACATTTTGTTTGTCATTTCTGTAGTGTAGCCTTTCGTAGTTTGCTTTTGGAGAATGGGAGGGAAAACTCGTAATTCCTGATTTTGCATTTCCTGACATTTTCTAGAATTTCTTTAAAGCTTCTATTATTTCTATTCAGTCCAGGGCACTTGAATGAGCTTCTCCAAACTCTGTTCTATAATGAATTTCAGACATCACTGTTTACCCTCTTCTTAGTTTTCCTGTCTTATTAACTAGCTCTCCTTCCAAGAATACTGAAGTAGAGCAGAGCAAACTGCTGGCTAGGGCTGCTCCAGCTTTCTTGAAAGGCAAAGGGTAAGTTAAAGGGAGAAAAGGCAAAGGGTAAGTTAAAGGGAGAGTATATTCTTAACTTGCACTAACACAGCTAAACCAAAACCTTTTCCTCTATTCCTCCCATTTTTAATGTATTCTATTTACATCTTTCCTGAGAAAATTGTTATGAGCAATTAACCCAGTGAGCTAAGTAAGGCATGTTTAAATGTATTTATGTACACCTGGATGCATAAGGTCTTGATCAGACACTTCCAAGCAAATCCATCTTGTGAATTCCGTGTGTCAGTCATGTGTGTTACATATCTATATTAATGTTTGTATGCAATAGTAGTATATTAAAACAAATAATGCTGGCCTCACAATTTGCTGTATTTTGTAATAAATGGTACTGTACAGCTCCAGAGCTTCAGTCCCTGGCCTGATCTGGCATCTCACTGATTTCTGAGGCTGGCTCTGTCATCAAGTGGGATGCTACCATCCTAAATCACTAACTACTAAACATGTATATTGCAATAATAACAAAATAATTTCTGCACTTGGCGTGTTGGTTTGGTTTGTTTTTTTTTTTTCTAAGAACACTGAAGTATTCATTCCTAGATTCGCATTTCACAATCTTACTTGCTCCTGCTCTCTCTGTTTATCTCTGTGTGTGTCTGGATCACGCCCTGTCCCCCGCCCCCGTTTCAGGTTACAGTATAGCCTCGATGTTGCAGACAGGCTGGCTGATGAACATGTGCTCATCGGGGTCTATGTCAACATGCTACAGAGCAACCCCGCACGGTTAGTGCAGGTTTGGCACCTTTGGGGGACCCAGCAAAGGGACCTTGCTCAGCCAAATGCTCTCACTCTTTCCTCCTGGCCACCGGCTGGAGCAGCTCTTCATGAGCACTAACCTGAAGTGAACGTATATGAAAATGGGGTATGTCCTCCCAAAGTTGGTGGATTGTGGCACTGGCTGCTATTCTCTCTACTGAGGCTTGCAAGGTATTGCCAAGTATTGTAAATAATTGCTTAGTTAAGATTGGCTGTGCAAATTGTTTGGGATACTGAGCTCTAGGCAGTGCAGGACTTGGTGGTGCTACAGAAATCTTCACACAACAGTGATTAAACAAGCCCATGTTTTCAAGGTATTAATTTTTGAGATCATATGTAGTTTGTAGTTTCACCTTCCTTGAAAGTTAGAAATTGTGATAGTACAAAAAGAATGATAATAGTTTTCTTATTAACCTAGTGAGAGAAATTCATTTTGATTTTTACATATGTCAGGTATTGCTTTTATATCTGCCTGATTTCTGCATTATTTGAATCTTGTATACAAATTTTCCTTTCTCTCATTTAGACTCAGGGGTTTTAAATGGGTGCCTTGAACATAATTCATTGTTTCTGCTGGAGTTATTATAGAGCTTTGTCTCCTAAACCCACCAGCTCTCCTGGCACTTGAGATAGTGGCATTGCCCACCACCCTAGGGAAGGGAAACACTGCCTCACCTCTCCAAGTGCAACAGAATTCCGTAGACTTTGCAGCCCTGTACCAGCAAGGTAGTGAGCAGTGTGGTATATGGCCCTAGAAAATGTGGTGCTGAGCAGAAAACTGTACAGCGTTTCTAACAAAACTGTGCTCAGGAGGTTTATTTTGCTCACAACAAACCTTTCAGCTTCCTGTGCTGCCACTGCAGAATACTTCCTGCGTTAGAAGAAAGTCTCCATTTACTCCAGTATGTAGGAGGCAACAAGCAACTTCATTTAGGAGAGTGAATGCAATGGTTCTCTGCAGTCTTAAAAAATTCGCTTCTGCATGTAGCTCCTGTAGAAAATGGGAGTAATTTGTCATGCCCAGTGGATAAAAAAGTCTGACTCCATTGTCCTTGATCTGCTTCTCTACTATGTATCTCACTGGAATGTGCCAGTGGTGAGGGTGTGAAAAGGCAAACTAGGTTTTAGCGAGGAAAATGAAAGCCATTTATCCTAAACAGAAACATTTTCAAGGGGAATTTCATTCCTGAAGAAGCACTTCCAGAAATCAGGCTTATTGAGGAATATTGACACTGCGGCTGTGAAACCAAGTTATTGGGGGCACATGTGTGACCAGTCATTGCCCGCCCATGACTGAGGATAGGAATGTGCTGCCACTTGGTCTGGTGTGACAGGGAGAAGGAAATGTGGCCCTAGCTACCATGAGTGACTTACTTGATATGCTTGTTCAGGAGGCAAATGAAGAATGGACATGGTTTAGGGTAATTCTTGGTGCTAGGCTGGTTTGCCAGGCGTGGCATTTTGGATGCCGTGTCTAGGGCTCACTTAGCTTCAGTGAGGGCTACCAGTTCCTCACGAGACCTCTTTGTGGGTGCCTCGCTTCATCTTCATTGTTTTCATCCTCCAAATTTTATTCTTTATGTTCCGACCTGTTCCCTCAAGGCTTTGGGCCAACCTCACCAAGCCATAGCACGTTCGTTTCCAAAGATGCATATACAAATCATATGCCATGATATCCAACATTTATTTGGTTTTGAGGAATGAATGGGGGAGTGACTGATAACGACCTTAATTGTTTAAACAACTGATGCAAAGCGTAGTACATAACATCTGATTACTGACAATAAATCACTGCAGTCACAGCATCCTGAATGAGAAACAATCTCAGTTATTTGTATAATTAGATTTTGACAGAAACATAACCTAGAGGGACAGCAGTCTTAGTCAAGCATCAGACCACACTGCATGACCATTTTCTGCTTTGCTGGACTGAGACTGCTAATAGAGAAATAGAATGGTTATATTTTGGTAAAGACAAGAACAAAGTCTTGCCATCCTAAAGCTCCTGTGTGAAGCCAGTTTCCAGAAGAGTAGGTGAGACCTCTGCAGGAAGCTCAGCTGCTGCATCTCAAAATCTGGGGTGGCATCTTCTGGCAAAGCTGAACTTCTCCTGCCCTTGCCCCAAGGTGGCTGGATGCAGTTTGCTCAAAACCCATACACTTTTGTCAGGATGATGCTGAGCTCAAGTTATTTACCTGAGTAAAGCACGTAGTTAACCAAAATGAGGTAGCTTCTGATTTAGGGGAGGCTGTAGCTGGCCAGCTCTGCTGTTCAATCTGCCTGCAAAATACTGCCTGTACCTACCCAGATATCAGATAATTCAAGTGCTTCTGGCAGCCAAAGATGAAAAGAGGAATGATTGTAGCTGGACCTTTATCTGCAAGAAAAACCTACAGAGATACTTCGTGAACATAATACATAAAATTATCTGAAGAGCTGTATAGTAACATTTCAAAACAAGGTTTTGATTTTTTTAGATGTGTCAGGCTAATGTGCAGCTAATCATCAGTCCAATACAACCCAGTATACCCTTTTTTTTGTCCTAAGTGCAGCTAGTATTTATATTTTAGGCTTTGTGGGGTGTTTTTAATTCATTTAATTAATTTTCACTGCTTATCTTTATTTTTCATCTGCAGTTATTTGATACTACAAATAAAGGTACAAGTTTTCCTTTCCTTCTACCACAGGCTAATAAGCTACTTGAGGGTTTTTTAGAAGCCAGTACTCCAGAGCAAATTCATAAACAAGAGGAAGAATTAATTCATTATTTATAGTAACTGTTTGGGTAGAAAAAATAGCCCTTAGCCAGATGTTTTGAATAGTTTAATTGCAAAGTCTTTTTTAGTATTTAAAACCAATATTTGATACTTACTTTAGTTCATCTTTAGTGTCTGACTCTAAAAAAGAACTTTTAACTGCAAATAGTTCTCATTTTTGTAAGTTAGAGACTTTGCATAGCTTTGAATATTAATTCCATATATTTCAGTCTTTTTCTTTTCAGGTACAGAAAAAAAAAGATAGATTAAAAGTAAGAGGTTATTTTGGTCCCACAGAGAGGTGTTTTCTGGGGGTTTTATGTTGTACTGCATAGTACTATGTGAATCCTATTTCTATATAAAAGCACCGTGCTATTCTATGGCATTTTTAAAAATGTTTATGAAGGGGGTGTGCAGAACTCTAGCTGGGAAGGCTAGTCTAATCTTCCTTGGGAAGAGGAAAAACATTCAGAGACCAGTTGCTAAGAGGAAATGTGTAGACATTTGGCTCCCTTGAACAGAGTTAGTTTTTGTGATTATTCCCACATATCTGAGTGTTATAACATTTTGGTGGTAAAATCTTGATGATTCTAAAGTAAATGGCAAATTAACCGTAGCAGAGGACTCAGATGATGTGTCTTGGTTTAAAGTGTCTTAAAACCAGGCCAATTTTGAAAGTGTGACAGTTAAACAGTCCTCAGAATACATTTGGTGTGTTGCTGTTAGGCCATTTTCATTTTTTTTACAGCCCTGGGGCTTAGAAACTGACCCTTTCCATATTTTCTATAGCAAATTATTTATTAAGCAAGGGTTTGTGGAATAAGAGTATGTCATGAAGACCACACTGATACTTCTCTTGCAAAGGTTTCACAAGAGACATTTCTAACCAGTGGTGACATAGTTTTAAGATGCAGGGAACATCCACATCAGCTATTGCCAGGTGCCTACTGCAGAACAGGCTGGTCTGACACATCTGAAGCCTGAGAAATAGCAGAGATCCTCCAGAGTCACTCCTTTGCTCATAGGTTATCCTGTTTTTCATCCTTTGCCGACAGTTTTGAGATCCCTTTTTTTTTAATGGAGCTACCTTGGACCACGGAAATCCTATTGTACAGGTTATAATATTAGATATTCAGTCTACATCTGAACAGTGATAGGTGCCAGACCAATTACTGCTAATCATTACAAGATCTTTAAAGAAATGGTCATTAATGGAGAAGCTGTGTTTTCTAGAAAAGAAGGAACAACAGTAGGATATTTGTATGCAAAATGTCCAGTTTCTCTCAAGAGGATGCCTGAATCATTCCCCTGAGGTCCCAAATTCTGCACACATATTCTTAATATTTTAAACCTTTTGTGCACGGTTGTCTTCCTGTATCACGGTATGGTTTTCTGTGAAGTTGGTGGAGTAAAGCAGAAATGAATTGTGGTAAATTGGAGAACTCTGAGACATAAAATTCTTGGCAGTCGAGGCTAATGCCGCTGTGCATAGTTCTGTGCTTAATGGTCACATAGAACAGATATATTCCAGAAGTAAATTTATCTCAGACATTGAAATATAATTTTCAAAGCTTTGGGGTTAGTGATTTGTGGCATTCATAGACCAAATTTGACGCATTGCTACATCTATTTTATGACATCCACCCACGCATAAATATATATCAAAGATATTAAATACAAGACTCAAAAAGCTGCAGTGGCTTGGTTCATTCAGTAAAGCAGTTGTCTTAGGTGTTAGCTCACATCTGAGAACTCTGGTGCAGATTGTGTTATGCCAACAAGTGTAACCATAATCCATTTTTCCAAGATGGATATGGCTGCACATTGCCATAAAAAGGAGAATTGATGCTGAATGCTTGCTGTTTTCACAACCATCTGTTAGGATGCAATGGTTTAGTCATCATGGTAAAATTAAAAATTAATTAAACTGTCATAAAAGTAACCCTTACTACCCAGTTTACATAATTTTATGTGTCTGCAAGAGTTGCTCACCCCTTTCTTACTCTGGATGACATATTAGTACAGTAAGCATGCGTATATAAGAAGCAGAACTGTATAAATTTAGAAAAATGCCTTTAGCTTCGGTCTTTCCCGAAGGTACATCAGTTATCTCACCAGAATGGCAGTAAGCATAAAATTAAGCTGTATATGTAACAAAATAAACATAACCAAAACCAGAAAGTCAGTGTTCGTCTACCACCAGAAGTCTTACGTGCAGTCTGCAGCACAAGTTTTGTTTACACAGAACCTCTCTGTGTCTCACTTTTCAGAGCTTTGCTGTTTTTCTAAACTTCATGTTTGTGGTCTCACAGGTTATTACCAGAATGAGAAAAAGATGATGTTTTTGTCTTTTCTCTTGCATCAGTAAGCTGTAGCAAATCCATATGACACCCAGCTTTAGTTTCATGATCAGTGAATATCAACCACTGCTCATCTTTAAATCCCAGTGGATTTAATCAGGCCAAACAACACATGTGCACTGTAGTTCCCTGAGGGACACAGGGATAGGAGGGATACTTCTCACGGAGAAGTTTTAGAGAAATATTCCTTTTAAATAGATCAGTTCTTCAAAAGCAGAGCTTTTGGTACAAGTGCCATTTTCTTCTGGAAGGCTTTTCAAGCTCAAGGTACATTTTCTGGGAAAAAAATCAGAATAAAATCCCATGCCCAGACTCCTTTGAAATGTAAAGCTCATTTGCCAGCAACCAGCTGCATGCCCAGAAGAGCCCGTGGGCAGGGAGATTTGTGCCTGTTTCTCTTCAGCCAAAAACCATCTTACAGTTGCCAAAGGATGAGAAAAGAGGCCGGACTTTCCTCTGTCTGGGATAGCCCACAGGCTGTCTTGTATTCCACATGGCAAAGCATTCCTCTCACCTCTTCTTAGGGACTTCATTTTTTCTCTCTTGTATATATTAAAAGTAATGCAATAGAGGATTCTAATGCCCAGGATTATCCAGGGTCAACTAAGTCCTCTTTGGATTTCTGTTTTTGTCAGTTTATTCGTTTTTATGGTTTTCTGCAAACTCCTAAATGTTTAGAAATAGTGAAGGTTCTCACTATATTACCTTTTTCCTGCTCGTCTGACCAAATAATATCTTCCATTTTGAAAAAGGACAGCTGGAAAAGCATTAACCTGAGAAAATATTTGCATTTTATATTCTTAGTGGGAGAAAAAATAATAAGGTGCAATATTTTAAAGGAATTCAGCGTATTTGCTGTTTAGTTTTTACACTTGTTGATCACAGTCATGTGACACTCTGAAATCTTGCTCCCAAATAGCAAGAAACCAAGAATAAGAGAGAAAGTCTGATTATAAATTCATAGGTCAGTGGTTCCAAACAGTGATCCATGAGACCTTGGTAAGTGCCCTGCAAAACTGTCCTAAACACTGTCTTCTGGTGCAAATCTGACAAAGCTTCTAAAGTTTTTCTCAACAAACACCGAGGTTCCTGCTAATCCACTGTCCAAAAAGTAATCACTCTTCCAGGTGATACGATGAAGCTGAGATGCAAAATAAGTGCTGACTGGTGGTCCTAACCACCTCCTGACCCTTTTTGGGCAGGCTGCTCTGCAAGTTGCATCCTGCACAACCTTTACTGCGGGTGGCGGACTGCAGCTGTTTTCCCCCTAAGGGAAAGTGCTGCCTGGGCCCTTAGAGCTGATCTTTCTAGGGAAATTGCCCTCCCCCTTCTCCCCTTGGCACAGTTAACATCAGCTGTTCCTAATGTGGTGAGGGTTCTCTCCTTTGTTCCGTAACGCGGGGCTGTGAGGTGGTGGCTGACTGAGGCCGTGGGTGTTTCTGCCGTGTATAAACCTGCCTTCCCCTTTCCCCTTCCCCCTTTCCCTTCCCCACGAGCAGCGTCCTTGACAGTGCAAGTCGCCTGGATGAAGAGCACAAGCTGATCGCCAGGTATGCAGCAAGGCTGGCAGCAGAAACTTCTTCATCAGTAAGTGTTTTAATTAAAGGAAGGTACTTTCCTTCTGTCGTGTTCCAGGGGCTTGGCAAGATCAGGGAAATTACGTCTGACAGTCTAATGATTAATGGATTATTTTTTCCCTATTCTTTTCATCAGAGGCTGTTATGCTTTAATAATAACACTTTTATGCAGTCCATTTAATCCAAAGAATCCACATACTAATGCATATAATCTATATACTAATGCAGTGGTATTTAAATAATTGCATCAAAGGGAGTCTGACATCTTGAACTCAGGAAAGACTGTAAAATATTGTCTGGACTAGCTTTGGTTAGAGGTTAATGATTTACTGCATTGGAAAAATGGGGTGGTGAATCCATTTTACTCTCTAGCTCAAATATCACAGCCACTGGGGCCCTAAGTACTAAGGGTATTAAAGAATGTTCTTCAGCAAGATGACTGTAATGACCCCCTGCATTAGCCCTGGCTCCCATTTTCATTTCAGAGCAATGATTATTCTGCTCTCTGTATCCAAAGATAGAAGGTGATGACAGGCTAAAACCTCACTAACTGCATTCAGGAACAAGAGAGAATGAAGCACGAACCTAATCAAAGTATATAAAATCTTAAATGGTACATAAGAGGTCAGCCTAGCTACTTTTTTTCGTTCTCAGACCATTTGATAGAACAAGGGACCATGAATGATGGTTAAGTGAAAAGCAGCTGGTCTGGAGTGCCCAGAAACATTTTCACACTGAGATTTACACTGTGGGGTCAATTGAAAGGGTGAAATTGAGCACCACACATCGTGTAAAGACACTGAGTGGCATTCGTGCCCGGTGAAGACAAATCTGCTGCCCCTTGTAGATGCTCTCACGGAGATTTCACGCTACCTGCGGCTGCCTGGGAAGAGAGGGGTGCTCCTCTTCTGCCAGTCCAGCCCAAATCAATCCTTTCCAGACATGCGACTCAGTGTTTCAAATTTAAAGCAACCTGTAGATGATGGTCTTATTTCTGAAAGACAGTAATTCTTTATGGGAACAGGATTTCCCATTAATAATGTCTCTGGTTAAAAATTGGTCAACATCAGTTCCGTGTAACATGTGTCCTTGATGTGGGGGAAGACAGTATAAACAGAGCTGACTTGAAGGAAAATACTGAATTTCTCATTGCCATCCATCTGTGCTCTTGGAACAAAAGAGACAGAAGGAAAAGAGAAGGTTTCTGTAGACAGAAACCTTTCCAAGCAAAAGAGTGACACCCAGTAGGGACAGTGGAAATTTTTTAAGCTTTGCTGATGGTCATTCTGGTTTTTAAGGAACTAAATATATTAATAACAGTGGGCATTCAGGATAAAGATCCTGGTTCTTCCTGTATGAGTGATGACATCCACCAGCATGTATCAGTTCTTCCTGCACTGTTCTGCTTCCCTGTGGTTGGTGTGTTAATGGGAAAACTTATCCATAGCAGAAAAAATAGTATGTGGTTACAGGGGAAACATACTATCCTTTCTCCACAGGCAGTCCTAACCTTTGTTAGGTTTGTTAGGCTACTGAGATGTATCTTCATCCTTTTTGAGGGTCCACCTCCTGGTGGAGGAGATGCCTGGCATCACATAAAATAGGGCTTTTTGTGGTGAGGAACCCTCATATCACAGCAGTAACTCAGCAGATTATTTTTAAATATCTGATTCTTTCAGATTGGAGTTAGAAATAAATGGATATCTTTGATAGTTGTGAAACTTCTAAATGTCCTGCTGTGTGTTGTTGTTGTTACAATCCTGAAATACAGGAGTATGAACAAGGAAAACCATAATTGGTTATTGCTGCAAAAAGAACATAGTCCAACGAAGCTGTAGTGAGCCCTGTCTAGTTTAGTGAGACACGAATTCTCATCTCCCTTTATCTGGGGGGAAAAAAGGTTTTGCTGTATGTGAAGGACTGGGGAAAGAGGTTTTCTGAAGTATCATGAGAGCATATAGGAAGACTTGGCCAAATGGGCCTCACAGCCAGACTGAAAACTGAGTACTGCTTTCGAACTGAAAGTAAAAGAATACTTTCAAGAGAGCAAAGCATCACTGCACTGGAAACACATCCCATTCTTTCTGAAGGCAGACACTGGTTTTTACTTCAGTGTATTCCTCTAGTCTGTAGCATCAAAATCAAGAGCCACATTACAAAAACTGCCTGCAGCAGTTTCATTGTCTTTTATAATGGGTTCAGAGGAAGCTGCGTGAAAAAGCAATGAATGACAGGATGGTAAACACTGAGTCTTATTTGCTCTAGCACTTACTCTGCTTTTACTAGCAATAGTTCCATAGTGGTATGAGCACAACATGAATGCTCTTTTTTTAGTCTATACAAGCTTGGTACTGCACTTTCTGTAAACAGATTTCACAGAACAGATCTGTGTTGAACTCATGGTGCATGCTGGCTATTCCTCTTTCAATGCAGTCTTCTCTGTTTTACAGCAGCAGCCGAGTCAGCAGAGAGGGGCATCAGATATCTCCTTCACCATTGATGCAAACAAGCAGCAAAGGCAGCTGATTGCAGAGCTCGAAAATAAAAACCGGTAAGTATCCACTAAGTACCTGGTTTTGTTCAGTCCCATGCGTTTGTGGTTTTTTCTTAGCATTTTTTATCACCTACACCTGTACAATGTGCTTATACAGGCATATACATCTCCCCCTACAAAAAAAACGGCACAAAAAGGTCCATACAATATGATAAAGGCTCTGAAATCCATAGCCACCCCATGTTTTCACAAGTGTACTGTCTAATGACGTGATATAATCATGGATACTTTACTGTTTGCAGCTGCTGTTTGTTAAGAGTTTAAAAAAAAAGCCTGTCCTGTTTCAAAACCGGATTAACGTTCAGTTGGACTCTCAGTAGCACTATAACATTAAATGATAAAAGGATCAGTCATGCTTGTAATGTTACGCTCCCCTGCTTTGATTTGGGAAGAAGATGATTAAAGCTCTCCAGAACACAGTCTGCCTGGGAAAGATTTGCAGGAAGATTAGCAGCAAGTTAGGCTGCTGATCAAATGAGACAGGAGGTACAGATGTGACCGAGACTGAGCGAGTGTGTCCAGGAGAAACAGGCCAGCCGGCCCCAAAAAGGAGTGATGCCTGTTTGTTAACAGCAGAGAACCTGGCCCTGGGTACCAGACTGCCTGATGCCATGAAATGGATGGCAGCAGAGCTCTGCTTTTAGTGCCGGACTGTAAAACAGAGGCCAGCCCAGACCAGATGGTTTCCTATTCCAAACTCCGCACTGCCTTCTGTCACCATGTAATGAGCACCACCAGCTCCAGTCTCCATTTGCCTTTCATAGTTCCAGGCTGCCTCCTGACCGTCTGCTTCCAGCACATTGTGAAGAAGCGACAAAATTCACAAAGGTTTCAACCTTCTGCTGTGAAGCTTTGTATTAGCCTTTTGACAGCACTCCAGGGCTCACAAGCCAGTCGTAACAAGTCTTGTTAAAGTGCTTTTCCGTGAATTGTCAACTGCTCTCGCATCTCTGCTTACATTAAAAGTATGTTTTAAGGGGTAAATATTTTCTCTGATACTCCACAATGTCCAGAAAGGTTACTTTAGTCTTTGTTAAGTTCATGAGGTGCTGGAAACATTCATGGTGAAGAATTAAAAGGCAGCAATTCAGTCAAGCATAGAGCTATTTTATGTCTACCTCTGTTTTTTGGGGGTTCTTGAAAAACTATTTCCCTTTATGGCAAAATCTTAAGAGTTTGTTTGGTAAACATCCAGAGCCTTCTCCCATTGCTGAGGGCTTCTTTGGTTGGCTACAACCCAGTCATTTTATGTACATCTTCATTTATTAAAAGCTAATTACAGCCATACTTTTTCACCTCTCATGATGTCCAGTGAGCTGGTTCTGTGGAAAATTACTGACTTGTGGTCTTCTGCTTATTCTCCTTCCCAAGAGAAATCCTACAGGAGATCCAGAGGCTGCGACTTGAACACGAGCAAGCGTCTCAGCCCACACCAGAGAAGGCCCAACAAAATCCCACTCTCCTTGCCGAGCTCCGGCTCCTGAGGTAAGTCCACGGCAGTAAAACCTCTGGCCTTGACAGGGGCCAACCAGTCATTCTCAATATGAGAAGAAATAAGAGATAAGCCTGGCTTATGGTTTTGAAGGCTTTTTAAAGTAAGTCAACCAATATGTATTTTTTTATCCATTTTTGGTGCAGCCTGTCGTCCTAGAAGTAATTAAGCTTATGCTTTAAACTGCGTGCATGAGGAATGTCGCGTATTACTCCTCTACATTAAATAAGCGTGCCCATTAGTGTTTGCAGAGTTAGGCCCTTAGGTCATTTGGAATAGGTCCCCACAGCCCGGTCCAAATGCCATTAATTATATGGGGAAAAATGTTCAGAACAATTGCCTTTACAAAGATTTCTCATTTATGCTAAAGAAAATACAGAACTATGTGAAAACACAGCCAGAATTAGATGTTAATCTTTGGAAATTTCCCCCATGTGTTGAGCTCTAAGGAGAGGTCAGTTTTCTTCCTGGTGTAAAACCAGGCTGCAGAATGATCCTCCTTGTCACGTGGGGAGTGAGGAGTAATGTCATCTGCAGCTGCTGAAGATTTAGGGGATCTTCCCTCCAGTTATCCCACCAAGCTAAAAACATTAATATGGATGCGACTGCATGTTAGTTACAATACTCTACATAGGTTTACTAATTTCCATATATATCACATTGAAGAAGTACCATTGTCATTGGCCCAGATCCATAGGCTCCCTGAAAGTCCTAAAGTTTGCATTGTGAGAGCCAGACAGAGCATCCAGTAAGAACTATTTAAAATGCTCTATATGAACTGAGAAGAGAGTGTAAGCACTTTCTTTCCAGTGAAACAATGCTAGATTGCTCTGTCCCCTGACTAAAGAACATTTTTTGCCACTTAGCCAGTCCTCACACAACTAATATTTTAGTGGTCTGATGCATATCCAAAGGAAATTACTATAAGAAATGGTGCTAATTTTTTTTTCTTTATAAATACTTGATAGTTTTATTATAGAGTTTTCCACACTAAAATATTTTTCTGATTCACAAATAATTACTTTGGCTTTCCACTCTAAATACAAATTAGCTGCTTCATTTCTATGTGTGATTTTAGTATATAAATACTTCTAGAGATCTACAGGCCAGCAACGTTCTGTGACACATATAACACTGACTGTCATGGAGACATGTACACTATATAAAATACAGCAATAATGTAGCTCTTGTCCATCAAACCTAAAGTCCATTTTCAGCAGGTTTAGGCAATCAGCTTTCTATGTAGTTGACTAATAAAATTCATTGTACTTAAAAAAAAAAAGGGAATGATTATGCAGTGTTAGCAGGCTGACTACTTAACGTTTCCCTCTTTTCAATTTTGATAGACATATTAAAGCATAATACCCTTATTTTAATTTCCTGATATGCTCTGTCCTTAGGGCAGTGATGCTGAATTCCTCAACTATATCATCCCTGATTTAATATGCAGTGTGAGAATCAGAAAATAACTTCTAATCTGTGGGTCTGAACTGCTTTGCATTCCTTCTGAAATGTTCACCATTTGAAAGACGAAAGTCTGACTTTGGATTTACTGGGGAATTTTGACACCACTTCAAATTCCTAGACACTTAAGATGGCACAAGGCTGTTCTTATGTGTAAAACAGCAGGGCTTAGGATAGGAGCCCTGATTTATGTCTGTTACCCTGCCTGCCAATTTTTCAGGCTTGAAGCACTTAGGGCAGTAGAGCAATTTATTTCACATTGTATTAAGAAATGCTGGAATCAGTAAATCATGTTGTGGGTACCTGTCCCAGCATCTTTCACAAGCTGTTGTAGTGTGGCACTCACTGAAACAAGGTCCCGAACACAGCACTCCTTCACATTACCAGTACTGTCTTCGAGACAGGTTGAAAATCCCGTTGCTTTCAAGAATTTGCTCTGGAGTACAGCAGGAGAAAAACCTCAGAGGAGTAGTCTGTACAGTGTGCACTGCTTAGATCCTCTCTCCCTGTGGAGCGAATCTAAAACCCAGCAGAGCTCTGTACTAGGACCTGCCACTTTGAATTACACGGACCTTATTTTTGTTAGCAGTTTCTTAAACTCCACTGCCTTTGTACAGTTCATAGCATTTCCAGCCATTACATGTCCGGAAAAGAAAAGCCAACACAGGCATTTTGTAGCAGGAAATAGATCAATCCTTCAGAAGAGTAAATGCGACCTGTCAGCGTTACTATATGATCCTATTATATAGGTGAGAGATAGCACACATGAGCTGTCCTGTAGAAATCAGTGTTGACTATATCTGTAGTGGCTCATTTGAGTGAAGGCTCAAAATCAGGGTTTAATGTTGCCCTAAATACAGGAAATGTACTTAAGTCTTGTTGGTTCCAGTGCTTTTCCATTTAGGATTAGTCATATTCTGTTGGTAGTACAAGGCCAACAACATACTGTTTGTATGTTATTTGCAATGCAGTAGTATGTAAAATATACCTAATATGTATATTTTTCAATAGTAATGTTAATTAAATCATAACTTCCAGGAGGCAACAGTTTTATTTTGTTTTTAGGTGGGGACCTCACACAATTAAGTGATTGAATGTGTGCAAGTGCTGTTCCCGCGTCCTGTGCAGTGGAGCTGTGCAGAATCAGAGCTGTTCAGATTTATGGGGGCACAGAGAGACTGTCACACTTGGAGTGGCTCAGTATTCACACTGTCACGCAACCAGCACTGGACTCCGAGTCCAAAGAGCTAATTGCAAGCAGTTATATCTCTACTGTGGGATAGTCTTCCTCTTGCTTTCAGAAAAAAAAAATAGAAACAAGATCACTGTGGGTTTTTGTCTGAATATCTGAACTCTCTTAGCTTCTCTCATATCTCACTGTGTTCACTGCCCCTGCTGTAATTTCCTGTCCTTCAGGGCACGGCTTTAATTTCTCCTGACAGCTAGTGAGGTTATTGACTAGAGAGTTCCAAAGCTAAAATTGCCAGGCATTTCCACAAGGGAGTATAACACAAACTTGTTTGAACCTCATTTGTTCTTTGAAGAAGGGTCTGTGTCAGTGTCTGTCTTTCCTAATCACTGTTCAGTCCCACGAGGGTTCCCAGTATGAGGGAACTCCCTAGCCTTCACGTAGCTGCATTTCTATGCCCTGTGCTGAATTCACACTGTTCGCTCTCCTGTGGTCTGTAGGCATGTATCCCACAGTAGGGCTGGGAAAATGATGCAGTTAGAGGCTGCTGCTACTGTGAGGGGTAAGCTCTGAACAGATCTGCTTGTTTCTCAGACAGCGGAAGGATGAGCTGGAACAGAGGATGTCTGCTCTCCAGGAAAGCCGAAGGGAGCTGATGGTTCAGCTAGAAAGCCTCATGAAACTGCTGAAGGTAAGGAGCTCCACCTGGTACTACTAAGGAAAACAGAATGAAGCAAGAGAGGAGAGGGAGGAGCTGTAACCACAGAATTCTGCAGAACCTGACAATTTTTCCCCACAAAATTTGGCTGTGTTTTCCTCCCTTTTTATTTTTTGCCTTGGTCTTTTAACTCAGGGGTTTCAGATGATGCTCAGATGATGATGCTGTTCCTGTAGCAGCACTGCAGCATCATTGTCACCTACTGCTAAGTGGAGTAAGAATAAGAAAATAATCTGACAC
This sequence comes from Melanocharis versteri, assembly GCA_013397845.1. Classification (NCBI taxonomy): domain Eukaryota; kingdom Metazoa; phylum Chordata; class Aves; order Passeriformes; family Melanocharitidae; genus Melanocharis; species Melanocharis versteri. The sequence continues at coordinate 889,884 of VZTG01009130.1, forward strand.
ATAAAACAAGTTAACTATTAGCTGTAAGAAAAAAACCTCAGCACTGTACACTATTACTCACTGCAGCTGACAGTATAGAATCACTAGGCTAATTCCTCCAACTTTGCCCTTTAAGTTAAAGTTCCTTTAACTTACTCAGTTGCTGGTTCTGTCAGATGAGTCATTTGACAACCACGTTCACCTCTCACACCTTAGAGATGCTTTCCCTACAACACTTGTTTCATTTTCACGAATACAGAAGCAGGCCTTTGTTAAACAGATGAAACGTGTCTCAACAAAGGATCTCAGTTAAGAGGATAAGATGGAAAATGTGTTTTTATTTGCAGCCCTGTTTTATCTGATGTGCTTCAGGACAGATGATGCTAGAAATTCACGTGGGAAGGAAGTGGCCTGAGTGGCATAAGAGTCTATTTTGTTGTTGTCTGTGGCAGATCGAATGAGTTCATGGAAATTCAGTGCAACTTGGGTCAAATATGACTCAGATAAGAGCAGAAGGAATTTCACTGAAATCCATTTAGCAGCGTGCATCCATTTAGATCCATTTGCATCACAGGATGAGTTTGACACCTTATGTCACTTTCCCCTCCTCAGACACAAGCTTCTGCAGCCACAATGCACGAATTGGTGGCACCTCAGCAGCAGAGCCCACTGAATAGCCAGCAGATTTTTGGGAGCTGGAAGTAGGCAGGATACTTTCTGTTCTACCCATGAAATGCTGCAGTGCTATAACTAGCAGTGAAGGCTGCCTGCTGTCAGTCACTGCCTGGACAAAGAAAATTTGGGGTAGGAAATGACAGCAGCTTTCTGCACACTTTGCACTGTTCTGGTGTTTCAAAATGTGCAGAGGTGGGACCTTAATTTGGTCTTGTATTGTCAACTATCTTGACTGTACGTTTAACCCTGTACTCCAAATTTGGCTTTGTTTTTTGTTCTTCGCTTACATCCTGGCTCATCTCATGTGCTGATCCTCTTTTCCTTTAGGAAGAAGAATTGAAACAGGTAGCAAGTTACCTCCTCCTTGGAGGCCTTACTAACTCCTAAATGTGTTTGTGTTCCTGTGGTTTGTTTTACGTCCTTTGCTTGAGAAGTGTGTGTGTGTTCTTTTGACCAAAGTTAATATTTTGCAGTTCTTTCCCACATTAGTGTCTTGGAGAAATTGTCACAATGAAACATCTTAGCACTCTAGAAAGTCAGTCATGGCTACGAGGAATCTTGGTATTTTTCTCACTCCTCTAAATTAAAACACGTAAGGTATAGAAACCACCCCTTAAATGTAGTGAAACCAACCTAGATTATGAATTAAGTAGATAACATTTTGAAAACATAATGAGAAATTTGGTACTTTCGAGACAAAACAACTGAGCTTAAATCAGACAAGGGCAATGAGTTTGAAAGCCCATTTTATCCAGAAAAAGTCAGGGCATAGTGTGCACATCTTTAAAAGTCGGCACTGATGCTAACAGTCCCATGAGTCTTCAGCAAAATAAATGTTTTCTGCAACCTAGATCAAAAATAGGAAGTATTTACGTTACTAATAGTAAATTTTTAGAAGATTTAATTGTTTCTGAGCTTTTCAGTATTGTAATGGATCTTGGAAATATATTAGGCTTAAAAAAAAAAGTCGCTTTCCAGATAGCGGTCTGATTTATGAGTTCAATAAAAGCGTTTCATTTTAACAAAATGCCCTTCCTCCTGCTTCCATCAGCAGAAGTGTGGTCACAAGTCTGATGTGTTCTGTCTGTGGTACAGCATGCGGAGTTTATAAGCAATGCTCACCTTTGTAAAACTAACATTTGGCTAATTTTGTAGAGCATCAGTTCTTTGCACACAAAAAAATAAATCTGACCGAATATCACCTCCGTGTAAGGGCTGTCTTTTTTGATTCTGAAGATCTGTTCGCAAAAGAGAAGCTTCCAATGTGACGGGAGTTACCTTATCATATAAAATGTTCACTGGACAGTGTAAGTGAAAGCACATTTTCAGGCTGTTATGAGGTATTTTTATGAGATTTTTTTTTCCAAGAGTAATAGCCTCAGTGAATACCAGGTGATGATGCTAAAGAATTACTCTCACCATTTCCATTTAATGATCCCCATTATGCTATGCCATTTCATGATCTGTTGAGAGAAACAGGATTAAATTAATTTCTGGAGGAATTCAATTGGAATGAGCAGCCTGGCAATTCATCTAATGCTTATGAATTATCTATTTCTCCATTGCCCTTCCTTGAGAAAGGATAATGAGTTCTTCACATCTCTGTCGTTTGATGAGGCTGTGCGATTTCCCCGTATGTCATCCCAGTTTGGTCCCAGCAGAGGGAGCAATGGGCTAAAGCTCCTGTAAAGCCAGTTTTCGTTTCAAGCATTTTGTGCTAAGCATGCACGACACTGGATAGTGGGAAAATTTTCCTATCTAGCAAGAGTTAAATTAAAAGCTGTAGCAATTTGACTAGGGATGGTGAATGAAATAAAATACCTGAAAGTTTTCCTGAAAGGCATGAGAACACTGATAGGTGCAACCAAGTACAACACAAAAGCTGAAGCCATCCAAATATCCACCGTGGCTGTGGTAGCTCCCCTTTCAGCATGCCTTAGTCCTTAGCTGGTAGAGCTGTCAAGGTCTGGGAGCAATCCAGTGCTTTTCTTCTCTGCTGACCTTACCAACAAGTTAAGACTGGCTGTGATAGTAGATTTCAGACCATTAGGTCCAGCATTTGAAAACCACAATTCTCCTGATAACCACTAAGGAAGAATCCAATTCTAATAACGCTTCATTCCCATAAACCTGGGCTGAGGTGGATCTAGGTGAGTGAAATACATTAACTTTTCACCTCTCTGAAATCAGGCATTTTGTAATATCCTCCTATTTCAACTTGCTGTTCATCAGTTCTGTCTGATACTGCCCAAATAGTATAAAAAGGGAGGAGTTTTTTTCTGGACAAGGTACTCCAAATGCTTCATCTTCCTGTGCTTCCCAAACACTTTGTGTTTGTTTATCATAAACACATGATCTCAGTCATAGCTGCAGAGCAGACAGAGTGTAAGCACTGTGTGTGCAGCAGCTTTCACATTTCACTTAAGGGAAAATTCCAGGGCAGAAGTACTGGCGGGCATCTGTTATTTTTAGTAAATAAAATGCCTATTCCGAAGTTCATTCCTGAATGTGACTTGATGACATGAAGCAAATTTTGCCCATTTTTTCCCTCATCTTTCTCTGAAAGTTCCCACTGTTGTTGGTGTTCCCAGAACAGAGATCAAAGGCAAAGGGGAGCTAAAGAAAAAGGCAAGTGAAAAAGAGGACTTGTCTTTCAGAGAGTTGAGACCCAAAAAATTCTTTCGCAAATGTGTTTCACTGAGGATGAAATGTGCTCTGTTGGGGCATGAAAGAAGAAAGCTGTAGATCCTGGATGCCTTGCCTGATGTGCAGGGCCTATGACTAACAAGGACTTTGGAGCATTTCCCAGTTGCTCTGGGCCCTTCCTCTGGAGGACTAAATCTCTCTATTTCTGCTGGAGCTGGTATAGATGATTCTAGAAACAGGAGAGCATCTGGCCTTTATATATTCGATTTGCCTTTCATCCATCATTTAAATGTTCTAAAACCAATCATTAAAGAAATTATAAGTATTAAATCCTCCATTCTTCCATCAGTAATGTGCTTATTTCTCATAAACCTAATTTGCCCTTGATGGCTTTTGAGTGATAATGTCTCTTAGAATGGGGTGATAGGAGAAAAGAACAAATAGCTTAGTATTCTGATACATTATTTATGGTCTAGGCCAGGAATTTATAAAAATCTCAAGGGCAATACTGCACTCATCCTGCAATGGGCTGCTCTTGTCTTTTTTAGAACATATTTACCAAACCGTATCAGAGCTGCACTGGCAACCAATACCAGAGTCAAAATGAATGCCATGGGAAGAGTTAAGAAATCCTCCTGTATTTGTAAAATAAAGCCAAGATAGGGGAAACACCAGCTCTCCGGTCACTTTTGACTGAAACAACCAGGAGCTTGGGTTGCAGTTCCCCTTTAAAAGCACTCGAGCCACCTCCATCCTTGGCATCTGCTAAACACTGGGTTTCAGTCCAAAGCCATGTGCAGTTTGGTGTGGGCTCCAGCATTAGTTTTTTCTTACACGGGTACACATTCCCAGGGTTTTGAAACAGTGGATGGGAAGAGCCCCGTGTCTCTTGGTGTCACTCACCTAGCTGCGTTAGTAAAAATTGCAATTCTGTAAAGTCTGCTTGAATTTCAGCTAAGTGATCCTAACTGTGAGGTGCTAACAGCATGACGTTTATATGACTGGTGTTAAAACATTTTCACTTCCAGCAGCTGAACCCGTAGCAGGAATTTATATTGCCCTATCCCCACAGTGTTTTGGGAGTGCCTGAGTATATCCTGTGGAGCAGATAATTTAATAGTGGCTCAAATAGTTCTCTAGCTCCAAATAAAAAGCAGAAATTTGTATTATTTATTGCGAGTGTCAGATTTTATGTGACTGAGAGGTTGCACGTACCATGAACTTGTCCTGCAGTGGGGCAGAGGGCAGGGTTGTGATCAGCTCTCATGGCAGTGCTCTGCTGAAAGGGGCTGCTCCAGTCCCTTGCCCAGGCTGAAAGCCTCTCTGGTGCCAGCAGCTTTCCCCTTCTCACAGCCAGAATGGGTTACAGTTTAGCAGAGATGCATGTGAACTGTGGGAATGAGAGAGGGGAGAGGGCAGAGAGGTCTGTAGTGTGGTCTTTATTAACTTGTATTTTTTTTTAATTTAGCTGCCTGACATTTTCCCATGCCTAAAGGAAGTCAGATCTTGACTCATATTTTCCTACTTACTGTTTCTCTACAGAGAAGCCTTGCCGTCAACTAACAACTGACTGTGGTTTATTTCTTCTAGCAAAATTAACATTACCCAACTGATCTACAAGCAGCATGATGCTTTTAAGCTGAGGGATGGGTGCCCAGGACAGCAGGCGGGCTCTTGCAAAGGCCCTGTTTAACCCCTTGATTGTTTTGCAGACGCAGGGGGCAGGCTCCCCACGTTCCTCACCCAGCCACACCATCAGCCGGCCCATCCCAATGCCCATCAGGTCTGCCTCTGCCTGCTCCACCCCGACCCACGCACCTCAGGACTCTCTGACCGGGGTGGGAGGAGATGTGCAGGAAGCCTTTGCACAAAGTAAGTCTCGTTAATAGCTTGTCTGAGGCACCCGGAGACTGAAGAATTATTATTTCTTGTGGTTACTGACTAAATGTACTCAAGCTTCTGAGTTGCATGCAATTAAAAAAAACAAAACTAAAAAATACCTGTGACAACTGCATTTTTCCATTGAAAATCAACTTTGTCAGCCATCAAAACAAGCTGTCAAAACAAGCAGGTAAGCAGAAACTGTCAAAGCAAGCAGGTAAGGAGAAACTGGACAATGGTGCCAATTAATGGAGTTTGGGGTAAGAAGGAATTTTGATGCAAGAGGGTGAGAGCGGTTATGACTGCTCTGTTAACCAGAAAAATTGGTATTGACCCCAGCAGGCATTGTCAGTGTGTTTGGTTTTAAGTAAAGACTTTGCTAGAAATAGATGATACAATCATAGGATTAGTTCAGGTGGAAAGGGTTTTTGTAAGTCACTGTGTCCTTCTGCCCCAAAAAAGAGGGCTTCAAAGTGAGATCAGACCATTCAGGACCTTTACCAGGTGAGTTCTGGATGGCTGCTGTCACTCATTTTCTCTGTTGCAGTGTTTCACCATCCTTATTGTGTGAATTTCTTGTCCTTCTCTCTGATTGGAACATCCCTTGATGCAAATTGTGACTGTTGTCCCTTGTCTTTTTGCTTTGGGCCTGAGGAGGGTCCAGTTAGACTAGACAGGAATCAAGTCTGAAAGTCTAGGTGAACCCTTTCTTTGCATTTCCAGAAAACTGCCATCTCCTTCCCACTCTTTTTTCAAGTAAGGATAAATTTTAAACTGTTTTGAATTTCTAAGGCCATAAATTAAATTATTATGTTGAATAACACAGAAAGTGAGTAGCCTGTGTTATCTAAATTAAGAAATATTCCTTGTTTTTCTAATCTGCTCTCTCTAAAATATTTACATAATTGCAATTCTGTGATCTGAATAAGTTCTTTCCCTCTTTCCCCAATACAAATTAAACATAGGTTTAAATGTAAGCTCAGAAGTTCCTCTGCTACAGTGGAGGCGTGCTTCTTCACAGGAACCCAGTTCCACCGTCTCTTGCACCCTTCCCCTTGATTTTTCTGTGAATTGTGTCTTTGTGTGTATTTTTGGAGAAGGTTGAATCTGTAATGCAATCGAGAACTTTCTCCTAAAGTGCTGGTCAATTCAAGTATTAAACATAGGCATAATTCCTGGTCCCAACGTAACAGGTTGCTGCTAATCTAATTTTCTGTGGCAAAAGAAACAAGGCGGTATGTTTTCCCTTTTTTCTGCTATGAAAAAATCAAGATAGGAAAAAATATGGAGCCCTAGCTCCTATGCTGTTATGGGACAGCTTCTTCCAGAGTTGAGAGTAAGATAAATAATGTAGTGGCCACAATAAAATATCCATAAACAATGCTAATTCTGCCTCAGGCAAATGCATGTTAAGTGTAAAAATGTGTTCTGTTTAAGATCAAAAGCAATATAAGAAGTTACGTGATCACATTTTAAAACTGCTGCATTTAATAAATACCTAGGTTTGTGTCATTATTTACTGTAAGCTCTGGATGGGAAGGTCAAACCCAAAGAACCCAAAGCCAGCATTCTGTCACATTGTGACATACGACTTTGTGAGGGGGGTTGGGCTGAGATTTTATGGCTCCATTCTCTGCTGCACCAACAGAGATCTGCCTATATATACATAATGCAGACAAGCCATGGTTAAAGGACTTCTTCTCTTCATTGTTTCTGTTTCTCTTTCACAGCATTTGCAATAGTTCTGGGGCATAAAATTGGGAAGACTTTAGAGAGGGAGTGGTTGTCTGTGTGTGTGTAAGAGAGAGTTTAACTACAATAATTTACATTCCAGTAACTATTTGCTAATGGATACATTAAAAAATACCTCTTTATGATTTGAGAAACTTTTTAAAATGTATTGGTCTGCATTCAGCCAGTTTTAAAAAATCTGCAGTAGCCAATTCCTGTAGATAATTCCATTTGGAAGACTAGCAATTCTGTGGAATATATTGATTATTCAGCTCTTCAACAATAGTATCTGTGTTTGGATTTGAGGGAGTTAAGCACACATTACCCACAGACCCCTCCTAAGGAAGGAGTATTTCATGCAGCTCACAAGAATCTCTCATGATTGATGGTTAAGGGAATATTGCCAGTTTCAGCAGGGAAACACTTCTAGATGCATTATTAGAAAGAATTTAAAAGCAGCCTGGGGCTGTTTAGAGAGGCAGTAGTGCTTCCTTTATTAAAAAAAACAAGGGGGGTTGTGAGGGGAGAGAGAGAGACAGTAAATTATAGAATATACAGGAAAGTCCTTGAGCTACAGGAGAGGCTGAGAGGGAGCAGAGAAGAGAAATCCGTATAGTCTCAATGAGGGATGAGGTCAAGTGTGTTTCTTCAACATTTGCCATAATTATCTGGCAAATACCTGGCAATAATGGTGTCATTAAACAGAGCTGTGGGAACTTAGAGAAGACACTTCATTTCTTCCCTCCTCCCCCACAGGCACTGTAAATGAGTTCACGCTGGATTTAATCTTCCAGGCCTGGTCTGCTGGTGTCACCACACAAATGCAAGCTTGATGGCAATGAATAATGTCCACATATCTGGCATTGTGATTAAATGAAGCATGAGGGCAGGCTTCTGCTTTTGCATACAGCATAAGTAAATGAGGCCATTCTGCAGAGCACTCTTCTGCACGTGTCCCTCGTAAGGACTTTGATACCCTGAATTATCACAATGACAGCATTCAGCAGGGTCAAAACTGCTTTCAACAGTAAAACATATGTCATGTGAATAATAGTAACACTGTGCTTTGTCCACTTCTTGCTTCAGGTGCAAGACGGAACTTAAGAAATGATTTGCTGGTGGCAGCAGATTCAATCACCAACACCATGTCTTCTTTGGTAAAAGAACTAAATTCTGGTGAGTGAGGCTAACGAGGGGGAATAGTCGCCACAGTGACATTTCACATTTATATGAAAAATTTGGGAGGTGGGAAGATACGTATCTTCAAAGCTTTTTATGCTTTTATTTTTAAAATATCTAAATAACAGCTTCTGGAACTCAGCAGTTCTCAAAGCCATGGATGTAGAGGTGTAGCTGGATACAGTGAAAACTTTAAGTTTATCTGTGATTCCACATGGAGTGAGATTTCACTCTTTAGAAATTAGATTTAGCATAGATCATACAGGACTGTTGTAAAATGCAATCTGTAGTATTACCATTAAAATATCCTACCTAATAACTGAGGTAAGCAAAAGCTTCAGTATTTAGTCCCACCACAAGAAGCAAACTATAAGCTTTGCCAATATAAGTAGAATAATATGCTTTTATTCTCTGTGAGGAGGTGGCATTCTCGGTTGGAAAGGCAAAGAAACGCTTAAAGAAATCGGCAAGTATACTTACTCCTGTGAAAGTTAAATGGGACGTTTTGCTTCGCAGAAGTGGGCAGCGAGACAGAGAGCAATGTGGATTCTGAGTTTGGACGGACTCATTTTGATGACCTGGTTCCATCCCCGACGTCCGAGAAGGCTTTCCTGGCGCAGATCCATGCCCGGAAGCCGGGATACATCCACAGCGCCGCTGCCACCGGCTCCATCCGCAGCGACATGTGGGTACCTGCTTGACGCCCCTTCCTGATCTCATTCTTCTTCCTCTGAAAACAATGTGCAGCACACAGTGTTTCCTCTCCCTCTCAATTATTTGGGTAAAAAACAAACAACAGAAAAAAGAAAGCATCAATCCAAATGAGGACTGCTTCATGGTTAGATTGTAGTGGACTCTGTAAACAGTAAAGGCTGGAACTTAGGACTCCTCAGAAGTGAGCTATCTCACATCCAGCCTGGAACACTCAGGCAGCATGGAGGCTGTGGGACAGCTGTTTTCCCAAATATGCCCTGCAGTCCTATTCCCTGTTTATCCAGACTGAGGGACCTGTTGGGGCTCACTGGAAAAGGAGAAATTTTTAAATGGAAAAGACAGAATGCTTTTCACTGACCGACTCAGTTGATGAACAAATAGATTGATTTTTGCAACCTGATCCTTCCTTTCAGAGACAATAGGCATCTTTCTAGTTATTTTTAGTTCAGTCTCTTTGTATGAAGTTATTGAGAACTTTTGTTACTGATTTCCTTAGGGGAGTGCCTTCAGCAGAATATGCCCTTTGGTGTACTTCATCAGTGCCAGATCACTAGAGGGGGAAATATCAGAAGTGTTCTCTGATAGGAAACTGCCAGGAAAATCGCAATCAGTGGAGCATGTGGTTAGACTAAAAGTATCCCACAGTCCTCATAGATTACAATAAAGGGAAGTTTTATTGACTCTGAGTGTCATTCATCTCAGGAGGCTATTTATTAATAATTGTCTTTAGGGTTACAGAAGATGGAGACCCTTATGTCAGAGCAGATGATGAAAATTACGAGAACGACTCTGTCCGCCAGCTGGAGAACGAACTGAAAATGGAGGAGTACCTGAAGCAGAAGCTGCAGGATGAGGCATACCAGGTGGGAGAAGGACACCAGCTGCCCACGTTTCTCCATCAGTGAGAAAGGATGATGGACCTCGGGTGCCCGGTGCCGTCTAACCAGCCCTGGGCTCTGGGGTGTGATCTCTTCTGGGTTACCAGGGCAGCCACATTCCAAAAACTGCTGCCGCCCCTCCCCAGACACACACGCATCCAGCCTTTGTGCGTATCCAAGAAGACCACACTGCCTGAGGCACACAGCAGTAGTCCATAAGGGTACCAGGGAACCAGGTGGGACAGAACTGCCTCTGAGCTTGTGCCTACTGAGTCACTCAGATCTCATTCCCCACTACCACAGGTGCTGGTTGGTGGTGTCAAGATGTCCTGCTATTTTCAGATCTCTTTTTTTTCTCCGATAGCAAAAAACATTTGTAAGGGTTTCTGCAGTGTGAACTGAAGCTCAAATGCAGTCTGTGTGTTACTGTCATTGTCAGAACCTGGAGGTACGGAAAAGGGTCTGAAGCTAATTGTATCCCAGAGAACCAAGTATTCAACAAGCATCTGGTGCAGAGAAGCCTGGGGATTTGTTATTAAACACCTCCCTGAGGAAGCTCTCAAAGGGCATTTGTTTAAGAGCCTGAGTAAGGCAAATATGCCTGGGGGAGCTGGAATTCTGTAGATGTCCATATCTGCATCATAGTCTCCACTTCTACCTGGTGTTGCAGATTATTGCCATGTTTTCAGTTATTCTGACTTGGAATATCTGAATTTAAAATACATTACTTCTTATAAAGTTGGAAGTAGTGTCAATAGGAGGGAAAACCTAGTTCAGTTATTTGGGAGCAGAGCTGAAGGAAGCAAAAATAAATTTGTTCCCACATGGTGATTGATTCAAATTTGGACCTCACCCCTACAGAACATATTAAATGAGCTAAAAAAGCCAAATTAGACATGTTCTGAGAGATCAGATGTCTGCAAATGAGGTTCAAAATCACTTTATGGGCAGAAATTCTTTAAACTGATGATTTCTAGGAGCTAATAAAATCTAGCCTTTTATTCTGGTAGTTTTCTTCTAGTGTTCAGTGCTGGTCACTTTGGAGACAATCTGTGTCTGACAGGTTTGTGTTGTAATGAAGATTGGCTGCTCTTTTGGTCTTTTCTGTAAAGCTGCTAGAATGTGTTAATCTTGTAAAAGTTCATAGAGTCTTACCAAAATTTGAGGTAACTTTGAGGTTGATGTGAACATCTTCTTGTTGTTGTTGTTGTTGATGTAGACCTGCTACATGTCCATGGTAGCTTGCCAAAAGTCATTTCATTGCAGAGGTCTTCAAGGACATGACAAAAGGAGCAGGATTGTTACAGATCATCTACAAAGGCAACAGCAGGTGACGTAGGGGGTCTTGTCAGAACTTTTTATCCAAGACAGGAAATGTCAAAAATCAGAGCCTTTAAACTTCTGAACAGGATGAACAGCTACTGCTGGTGTAATGAAAAGTAGTTGTCAGTTTAGAGAAGGAGGGCCTGAATAGTCACAGCTGTCAGGCATCAAATAATAAATGTTTTTCTTGCTGGTAAAAATTCCATCTTCTTCAGAAAGAACAACAGACCAGTTTGACTGTATTTTGATTACAGTATGAAAGTGCAATATGGCAACAGTGTTACTTGAGTTTGACAGTTTACAACAGGATTTTGTACATGCATAAAATTCAGTATGTATGTGCACTGCAAATAAGGGCAGGAGAAGTTATACATGTCACTTGATGGCACTGGGTGTTACTATTGCTTCAGTCAAAATAGTTTTTCTGCTGTTTTCCACCAATGTTCCCAGGAGAAGGGGAGGAGATCTTCTCCCTTTTAACATCAGAATAAAACTCCTGAATTTAGGTGAGCCAAGACTACACACAGGTGAAGTTTATTCCCCATTGTTTTACATTATTTGTTTCCACCAGGGGAACAAAAACAGACAAAAAACTCAACACACACACACCCTCCCCCCACCAAAAAAAAAAGAAAGGCTTTTTTTGGTCAAAAATACATTCACTGAGGGAGCAGAAAGTCCTCATTCTAGACAAGTTCTGCTAAACAGCATTTTTTTCAAAAGAAGTTTCATGATGTACTTTGCTGTCTGTGAAATTGTCAGTTCATATCAGGCAGTGATTCGACAGTAGTGACTTGTAAGTAGAATCTATTTTTAGTTGATACCACAGCCCCAAAGCAGGCAGTGGCAATGTATGAGAAGTCCTTCCCAGTATGGCTGATGCCATTTAAATTAGGGAATGGGTTTAAAGGAAGCAAGAAAAGGTGTTAAGTTAATAGGGACTACTAAGATGATTAGGAGCTGGTTGGAGAGTGTCATATATTGATCCCGAGACATGTGCTTTGGCATTGGGTGTTCTCTGCAATTTGCTGTTTATTTGTGGTATTTTGCTCTTCTATCGCTTTTTCTACTAATATCACTGAGTATTCTAAAAAAGCCACAGCTTTCTACTTGGAAAAACAAAGGAAAATTGGAAAATTTCTGTTTAGGGTATCCTGTTGAACAGAGGCTAGGTCAACTATCCTCATTTGCATCAAACCATTAGAATTTATTACAAGCTGTTTTACTGTTTGTACTCACATGTGCACTGCATTCATCTGGATTGCCAAAAAAAGTCAGAAGCTGTAGCTATCGTAATGCAATTGTCAGCTGAAAAAATCTGCAAGGAGGAACTCCTACTAAGGTTGCAGAATGGTCACCTCAATAAAAATCTGGCAACCATTTTTATGTTATTAAATGTCTCACTTGGTGTAAAATCAGCACATTTAGAAAAACATGTAGATGTAGTGTAGCATGAAAGATGGTTGGCCCAAACCCACTCTTGTTATTTTGTGTCACCTTGTCTCCAAGAAAGATTTTTATGCTGAACTCTAAATTAGTATTAAAGTATGAGTAAAAAACCCAAGATACATAGGGAAATCAGGGACATGAAACCTTACAGGAGGCTTCTTTCTCTCTTTTTTTTTTTTTTTTTTTTGTGAAGCATGTTGTAAATAACAAGTATCTGTATCAGAAAAAACCCAAACACATTCAATGCACAGGTGTAAATGCTAACAGTGTGTATCCTCCCACATCTGTTTCCACTTTTGTTCTTGGTGCGGTCTTTTGCTGATATGTTGTGTAAGACAGTTTTCACTGGTTTTATTTCCTGGGTCCATAATTGCTGCCTTTATTTCTAGGCTTGTGCATGGCTTTTTTCAGAATAATACACTGCCTGGCTGCTCACGGGCTTAATTTGTCATCTTCCTGTTTTCTGTCCTTTGTTATCTACAGGTCAGTTTGCAAAGTTGAGTGCAATATTCTTCTCTCTCCTCTCAAGTAAGTATTATTATAACTTAGAAGAAAGTTTGGAATTAATCCTCATAATATACATTTCAGTTGCAATGCATCTTGTGGCACCTGAATGTACATGACAATGCTGTTTCTTTCTCCTTTTAACCTGTGTTGGGTTGCCTTGTAATCTCTCCAAATCAGTTCTAATTTATGGATCTGTGGTCCTAGTCCCAAGGATTCCTGTTAAGCCATCACCCTTTTTATATTTTTCCTTTGTTGACCATCAGAGTGAGAATGTGGGCTTTTCATCCCTGGGGATGATGACATGCCTATTAGCCAGTACTTTCTGATGTTATCTAGAAGATAAGGAATCTGATTACATTTCAGGAGACCCGAGTTTAATTCCTTTCAATGCTTTAGTCTTCCTAGGATAACTGAAATAATTTCTGATGAGATCAGAGCATCTACTCTAGTGTGTGACGCAAGAGTTATGCAAACATTAAAGAAAGTAAACCACCAGCTGCTTAACCACTGAGGGGTGTCCTCAGATGCGTTGTGGAAGTTTAAAATGCCCCAATCCAAGTGGAAGGCGCTCAGCTACTGGATAGAAGCTGGCAGTTCAGAAGTATGGCAAGACCTATAAATTCCCTGCTGTCCCATATTCAGGTCACGTTCCTTACACATGCCAACCTCACAGTTGCAGCACTGAGATTATTGCCAAGTTCAGCGATTGTGTTTCTCCTCAGGAAGACAGACGACATCTATTTTTATGAAGTAGCCTGTTACTCTGAACATTTGCCCGGGAAATGGGAGACCACACATTTCTTCTTGCCTCATCTGAAGCCATGGACTCTGCATTTCTGACTTGCTAGGAGAGTGCAGTGCCCTGCTGTGAAGATGGCAGTGAGACAGTGCTGCCCGTCCTGCTCAGACACTGAACCATGGGCTAACGGGGACAGAAAGGGAGGAGAAATCAGAATAGGGATCTGATTCCAGTCTGCAAACTGAGCCTCTCCCTCAAAGCCAGAACTAAAAGCAAGCAGAGGTCAACAGTCAAATGGACACTAGAGCTTGGGAGCAGGATCGTGTTCAGATAAGCAAAATCAGTGAACTAGCCTGTGCCACCTCTAACAGGAGCTCATATTGTTAGATTTTGTGTGTCATGTTTTGTGCTAGACCTCCTTATTTATATGGCAGTTTTGATGGTAAAACTTAACCCTGATTCAAGGGGTTTGCATCTTCTGATGACAGTAAAATTTGACTGTTAAAATGTGTATCTTGTGAAAGCAGCTGCTAGTGGGTATTTCCAAAGCATCTGTCTCAGTGTCTCTTGCAGCTGAAACAGAATAAATGGATGTGAAAAGCAAATAAACTGCAATACCCAGAGTACTATAAACATCAAATAACTGCTCATAAAAATTCTCCTGACATTGCCCCTCAGGTTACATCCATTTTCTCAGTAGCCTTGTTAAAAACATGAGCCATATAGAGTTTCCTAAACATTGACAGCCAGAAAAATGAGTTTTCTTACTCTGTTTTGGTGCAGTTGTCAGTTTTAGATCAGGTCATGTGAAAAGGAAAATAGGTGTTTCAACAACAATGTGTGTGTATAACTATATATATAGTGGAAATTTTATATATAACTGAATATAATTACAATTTGCAATAATAAGTTGAAAAAACCCTTTTTAATTAGAAGTTTAAAACTGTGACAATTCCATTTAAGGTTTCCTTTTTTGTTGGGAAGCAGTGTTAACATAGTGATGTGGGGAAACTGCCCGAAAGCCTGGCTTTCTTGAGAATATGTATCCTGTCTCAAATTAGCAGAGATCAGAGACTGAGCTACTGTCTCGTCTCTTGGATGATTTTTGAAACATTTTGAAACCTTGTCAAAAAGAAAGAAGATTTTCATAGTGAAATTCTTTTTGACTCCCAGGGGAGCCCTTTGGCCAGTGCAAAAGATTGTGAAATTCCCATGAGCTATAAAAGCCCAGCCCTACAGAAATCAGCATCCAAAACTGGTGGACTTGGCACTTCACCTATATCCACAAGAACAAAATGTATTATGGTACATTATGATAAATACATCTTCATATGGTAAGTGAATCTTCTCAAGATTCACCCCATTGTGAATATGGAAGTGTGTCCTATCCTTGTGCATTTTATTTGGTACTTACATTTCACAGCACTGGAAAAATAACTTCAAAGTAGTTCATACCAGTAATGGTATCTGAAGTGCTTTTGCAGTTTTCATTGGGTTCTTGCTTGAAGCTTAGAAGCTGCATGAAGAGTTTTACTTCTAAGCCCTTATTCAGTCAATAATGATACAAATATAGTTGATATGGCTCTAGATACCCATAGGAAGTAGAAAGCCAACAGACTTTCTTATCTCACACCGGTATTACATTTGTGCTTACTAAGAAAAAAAAAACCCGAAACCACAGATGGAGGAAATGAGATCAGTTTATTGTAGCTCCTTATGAGTGATACTGCTGCTGGTGGCCAGTCACAGAGTTTTGTTCATTGCCTAATTTGTCTGAAGTTGATGTTATTTGATTGATGATTTTTGCAATCTGTTTGCATTTGCATCTTTAAAAGTGCTATGTACAATTTTCCAGAATTGATTTTAAATAGCATGTAGTAGAACAAGTTCCCAAGAGAGCAAGTGATTCCAGTAATATATAAAATATAATTTAATCGTGTTTTCAATATACTTTTTACATTAAATATACTTGATTTATTTTTAGTAAAGAAACAGTGAATTTGAGCTCATTTTCAGCAGGCACTAGGCAGATCTTGACATTAGGTGAAACTGCAACTTTGATGTTATTTAACCTTTATCCCCTTGATAACATTCAGGTTTTTGCCAAAGATGGCCAATGGGAACAGAAAGCCTGCATTTCAGAAACTGGTTGAAAAGTTGTCATTTTCAATTAGTTGCTGTTGACTCGTGCAGTGGACGTGTCCCCATGAGATCTACAACTTCCTAGATTTTCTAAAGCTATGCTTTCTTAGCACTGGCACACATTTGAATTGGTCATGCCTAGTTCCTTTATATGCATTATTGTAACAGGAGAGAAGGTGTGAAAAGCTAATAGAAATCAGACCTAAAGCATCTGGTCTGAGAGGGAGTACAGGGAGGAGGATTTATGGCAGGTTTTGTTCTCAGATTTTAACTGCAATTTTCCCTATCTTGACAAAAACGTAGTAATTTCAGTTAAAAAATTCAGTTCCATTCCCACTCCAAACCTTCTCACTCTCTCAAAACCTTATAACATGGACTGTTGTGGGGTCTGAGGCTTTGGGTGTCTGTGGGTGACATTTTCCATTGCAGAAGTGACTGAATGGTTTGTATTGAAACAGGTGGAATTTTTTTCAAACACAAAAACCCCAAATCCTCTCAAATTTTTGATATAAATGCATTCTTTAAAAATACTATGTATTCTACTTGACTTTTTTTCTAGGACAGAATTTGTGTTGAGTAACACTTTCGTATTTTTATCATCTCTTGCCATTTTTTTCAAACCTCTGTTTTCATGTTTACCAGCAGAGTTTAGGAATATCATCAGATGTCAGGTGATAAAACCTGTGGGCCAAGGTAGATGGTGTGGTCAGTCTAGTCCAGTCTTTTTTGTTTCTTTCTTGAATAAATACATAAAATCCAGCATTATCTGGTCCATTCCATATGAAAACAACAGGAGGATAACAGCACAGTAATTTTCAAAAATGTCTGCTACATTCACTAAGCTGTGTTTTGGTTTTCTTTTCTTTTTAGTTTATTTTTCTCCCTAAGTCCTCCTCTTCTTAGCGTGTAGGCGTAAAAAACACTGTAAAAAACTGTGACCAAGTTAACAGGGAAGAAGGAGTTTAAATTTGTGAATTCAGTTCTAAAATTACACAAGTGACAGGGTTGTTTTTTGAAAAATCACTGAATGACAAGTAACAGAAAAGAACCTGTGGATTAAGTAACAGAAGAGGTCAAGAAGCAATTTTGTGTCATGACAAATCATACGAGTCTTAACTCGGAATTAACTTTGGCACTTCCAAAACGTTGCAATGAATTTAAAGCTCTGAGGTTCATTAGTACTCATTATTTCTTGTAGGAAAATATTTCTATCCCAATGCTGGCTGTGGAACAGAGAGAAGCCTGGAGAGTATTTAGAATAACCCTTCCCACAGTCCACCAAAGAGAAGTAATTTATCCAGAAAATACAAAGCAAACCCAAATACTTAACATTACTGTCAATGCATCTTAATGCATCCCATGTTTCACAAGACACTCTTATTTTATTCTTGTGGTTTATAATGGTTCCATCACGAAATATGAGATGTTCCTGTATTTTTGTACATTAGGAAAAATTTTGTCACCGAAAGGGTTGTCAAGCATTGGAACAGGCTGCTGAGGGAAGTGGTTGAGTCACCATCCCTGGAGATATTTGAAAGGCGTGTGGATGTGGCACTTGGGGACATGGTTTAGTGGTGAGACTTGGCTGTGCTGGGTTAATGGCTGGACTGAATGATCTTTTCCAGCTTAAATTATTCTATTATTTACATAACCCTGAAGCTGATTCAGTAAAAGTCAGTCTCAGGCAGCTGAGAACTGACCTCTTCCATGCCTCTGATTTGCGTTTTTTGTCCACATTGTGAAGAGCAAAACATTCCTTTGCTATGATTACCAAATTAGTTTGCAGANGGTCTCGGGCAGCTGAAAACTGACCTCTTCCATGCCTTTGATTTGCGTTTTTTTGATGATTACCAAATTAGTTTGCAGACTTAAGAGGTACAGGTGCATGTCTGATTTTTGAAAGATATCATTTAAAACATACCTCAGAATTTTTTTATGAAACTCTAATTAGACTTGCAGTGCAGGTTTCCTTTGCATTTATCAACAAAATGTTAATGCTTGTCTTTTGTAACCATCTGACACAAGGAGACACTAAATTAAGATCATCATCCCATTTGGCATGCTTAGGTATTAAGGAATGGGGTGGAAGTGTTTGTGCTTGAATAATTAATACAATCAAATGGTCTCAGGAAGGAGAAGCAGCAAACTAAACTACCTGACCTTTCTTCATTCATCAGATTTAATTTAACTATTTTTGCTGGAGTAATTTGCATTTCATCTCCCGTCTTTTAGACCAGCTTTATGCCTGGAATGAGTAGAAAAGAATTCATGTGTAGGGAGTGTTCTATTATGCTGTGATTATCATATCTCATGCAATGCAGATTGGTTTTCTCTCTGAGGTAGTTCAAGAGAAAAAGGGATGAGTTCCTTAACTTAGGAAGGGTCAAATGTGTGAACAGTGCCTTTACAATAGATGTGCCAGAAGCAGAAGTTTGCGGTATTACCTGACTGTAGATCCTGACATAGTTCTGAGAGAGAGCAGCAGTAACCTATCAAGCATTTTCCATTACCAGCTAAAACTTTAATGCCTCTTTGTAGGAATTTAACATACTCACTGATATTTCAGGATACATCCGAGCACCAGCAGAAACTGGTGCAACAGTGGACTAGGCTGTTCATGAGCTGTAGCACCCAGAATAATCTTTTCAAGTAACCATGTTTTACTGTGGTTTCTTAGACACAGTAAAACATATCCAGGGCAGGATATTTACATGTGAGGGGAGGCTCATGATGGTAAGTGACTGTAAATCAAGTGGCTGAACACTGCACAAGGGGGATAAACCGTGGTTTCGTTTTCAATAGTTGTTTATAGAGCGACCTGGAAGGGGAAAATGGAATGGAAAATGGGAACACTGCAAATCTGTGTCAGTGCAGACTGAGTTACCCCAAGGTCCCACAGCAGAGCAGGCAATAGTCTTCTTGCCCATGGCAAGGAAAGTTTCCAACTTCCCACATGCCCTGTAAGTTTCTGTTTACAGCTCAAATACCTATGGCTCACCTAGGTAGAATGGCTTTTTTCCTTTTTTAACTCCTTGAGGGATAACCACAGGAATTGGCCAGCTCCTTTTTTCTCTCAACAAAGCAGCAGTCGGAGGCTTTACTTGTTCTGCATGCGTGGGTGCAGCCTTTTAAACCAGCATTCTTTAAAAACCTTCTGTAAACGTTTCTCAACAGGGAAGCTGCAGTCAGACAGACAACGAAAGCTACGTAAGAACTGATGATGAGGAGAGCTGCTTTCGGACTGACGATGAAGAAAACTCAGCTGCGAACTTCACGGAAGAGTGGAACCAAGAGGTGCAGCGTCTCTTGACAAAAAAATCACATAACTAAGTTCTGAGGACTGTAGCACAGTACTTTTGTTCTAAGAGTTGTAGTTTGTAGGTGTGTGTTTTTTGACAACAAGACTTTTGTTTAAAGCTAACTTATATTAGCTACACCTTCTGTAACATGGCTCATTACCGGCGAAGCAAACAGACTGACGCACGCGCTGCTGTCACACACGGCGGCGCTGTTAATAACTCACGTAAACCCTTTGCACATGATATTGAACCTGTTCAGTTTACAATGACAATACTGTTTATAGTTAGAAATTTGATTTCTGAATACTTTGAGGTTTTAGTAGATTGGTTTACTATACACTGTACATTTTTTTTTTCCACGGAAGAAATAAAAAGCGACAATTATGCATTTAACACTGAATGGTTATACTCCTGAGTGTATATATCTAGTAGCCCAAAAAACAAAGTACCAGACTATATTTGCAATTTGTTTGCAAGTCTTTAAATTAAGGCTTATACAAAATGTACTAAAATAATAATAATATAATTAATAATAATAATAAACTTCTCTAATTTAGGGCTAATGTGTAACTTAGGAATGTTTCTTTCAAAATAATCTAACAAATCAGCCATAGAAGTTAGTGTAAATATTTTTTTTCCAAATAGATATCATATACAAAAGGTGACATTCAAATGATATAGAATCTAGTTTTTAAATCAGCACAGATCTTCTTAAAACTGTGAACTATGTTTTGAAATACTCGTTGCTAAAGCTGTTTATAAACCACAGGTGCCATAAGATCCCTGAACTGACTGATGTTACGTATAATCCTCCATGGTATTGTTTCATTGATGTTTTAGCTTTAGTAAGCATGTGTTCAACAAACCAGCTCTTTCCATCTCTCTGCCCCTCCTCTTCCTCCCCGCCCCCTTCCATTACGTTATTTTCGAGGCCTTCAGCTTTAAATGTACAGGCTTAAAGTGCGCTTGCAACTGTTTCCTTTTGATTTCCGAATGTGTACTGCCTTAGCCAGCCACCAGATGTTCTGCATGCCCTCTTGGAAATGTGTGGTGAGACTCTTTCAGAGCTGGATGGAGAAATAGCGATCAGTGAAAAGCACAAGAAGAGCAGTGGATTTTTTTGAAAGGACAGGCATACAGAATTGGAATTTTGTCTGGTTTAGTATTTTTCCAGTATCGAGGTATTTCAGGAGAAAGGGGACTGACCTGGCCATTAGGCAGAGTTAGGCAGTGAGGCTGCTGGCTAAACAGTGTTTGCTCTGCTGTGACTACAAACCTACAGACACTCCTGAGCAGGCGTTGACACAAACTAGCATCAACGCGCTCCCCAGAGCACCCTGCTCCGAAACAAAGGTGACACCTCTCTGGCACATGGCACTGCCTGCAGAGGAACCAGAGCCAGGCCAGGGACAGCTGGAGCAGCAGCCGGGCAGGGACACCAGGAGGTGTTCCCTGCTGGCCGCCCGGCCCTCCTGAGCTGCGCAGTGTGAGCTCGGGGCCGCCTCTGTGCCAAGGTAACTTTACTGCCCTAATGCAATATTGGGCTTCCAGTACCTGGCTGTCCCGAAGTGACACTGTCTAACAGCCCTGAAAACAGTGATGTTTCATACAGATATTTCACACCAGCACAGTTTGCCTACAGCAAGTGATGAGATACCCATCTAAAGCAGGTTATCATGGCTTGTCTGTCCTTGCTTTCATGGTGACGTGGATGTGTGCTGCCGTATTTCCGTGAGATTGCTATGTAGCTCGACCCAGTAAGTCCACTTGTTTGCATGCATTCTCCAGGCTCGTGGCTGCTTCCCTGGGCACTATGTGTTAGGGAATGAGTATCTGTATGAAAGAGCTGCTGCCATTTTTCACTTTCATATCATTTTATTGTGTATGCAGATCTCCTGTCTGTATATCCTTGCATATCTGGGCTTGCTCTCAGACATCCAAATGCATACTAAGGGATCCAGATATCTTCATGTGAGCTTTTCATTTTTGCAATCACTGGTCTTTGCTCCTGGGGTATGTGCCATCCTGCAAAGGCAGGCACCGTATCCTCCACTGTCCCCTCCTCCGACCTCCTCTCAGGAATGAGTTAGCCTCCACTAGTGCCTAGCACTCCATGTTTTAAGCTACTCCAGTGAACCTGTAGACATTGCTGTCAGCTCAGGATTCCAGGCAAGCATTTCCTGAACAGGGAGAAAACAAGCTAGAACACAGCTACGTGCAATGGCTGATTAATTCAACCCATGTCATGTTTAACTGTACCCAAAGTAATAGATCCCTCTCATCACCTTAATGTCTGCGTGCTCATTATCACCATGCTTAAAATAGATGCAGTAGACTAAATCCATTGCAAGAGCTTCTGAACCTGGAGTAAGAACTGAGGTTGACTAATCAAGCACCTTTCTTTTAGGCTGGTGTCAACAAGTTGATCCCTTAGAGTTGGAGTTCTGGGTCCCTTATGCCCTGGAGCTCTGAGATGAAGCACCACTTACTTAGCTCTCCAAATGTCTATTTTAAGCATTTTTCCAACTGTTAAGCTGGCTGCATTTTCACCCAGCTGGTCTTTGTCTGTTTGTTGAATATTATTTTGGTTGTGGTTTGCGGTCATTAAAACAAACACAGTTACAGAAGAGGTCCCTGGTACGGCCCTTTTCTTAACTACCAATGGCCCACCACAGCAGTCAAAACTCCGGGTGGTTTTACTGTCACTGGAGGAAAACCAGTGGTTTGGAATCAGGAGACAGGGATGTGAAGATGTATAGGGTCCTTGAATGTCCAAAGCGAAGGTGGAGAATGGGTTGTCTGTAAGTAGTAATGTTAACTAAACTGCATAAAAAGGTGTGTGGCCTTTGTTGTGATATAATATGTATTTTCTTATATGCATGAGCCAAATTGTTGCATCATAATTTATCATAAGTGTCCGCCTTTACTTTCAGTCGTCATCTTCTCCCATCTTTATTGGTTCTTGGCAATTACTGTAGATAGACCTTGTAAATATTGCAACCTCGGGTTGCTGTAATCACATTGGTTCAATTCAGCAGACGGAGCTGTGAACAACAAGCACTCCACAGTGTCCTGAAGAATAAAGGGCATTTTTACCTTTGAACCAAAAAAAAAAAAA